>VXAX01005676.1:104206-131097 GCA_013399835.1 Leptocoma aspasia
GAGCAGCCTGCAGCACCCAGCCAGCCGTGGTTCCTCTGGGGACAAACCCCTCAGCAGCAGCCCCTTGGCCAGCATCTGGATACAGGGCAAGTCTGGGTGAGCCCCATCTCGGTTTATTGGGGACACCCCAAGAGGAAGTGTAGCTATTGCTGTGGTTTGTGTATTGAGAGAGGATTCTTGACAATAATATTAGAAGGTTAAATATGATTTATTAGCGTGACTTTATAATACAAAGGATTTTGGGGTTATTATCTGCCCAGTTCGGAGTAATCTGAAGCTCTTGCTTCCAGCTCTGTTTAAGGAATGCCAGAATAGCTTACACAATCAGAGAGAACAACTTTTCACCTCATAGGCAGAAAGAAAGAAAACCTCCATCTCCCATATCAGGAGACAGGCAGAGAAATCCAAATGTTTTTGAAACACAACTTAGAGATTTTGTTTATAGAAACTTCCACAGAGTAAAAAGACGTAAAAAGATGCTTTCCCATGGGGGGAATTTTCTGCAGGCCTGCATGCAGAGAAACTTATAATATGTTCATGCAACGGTGTAGCAGGTTTTGACATCAGCAGCGGATGCCGTGGAGGTTGGGGGATTTTTCTGTTTGTTTTTTGTTCCTCGGGATGAGCCTTTCCGCTGGCGCTTGAGGCTTGGCTTGATTAATGTATTCATTAGAGAGGAGTGGCGGCAATGATTAAACAAAAGCAGCTTTAAAATGCAGAGTTCATCTCAACCCGTTTGGTTTTGTTGCACGCAAATTGGATTGGCATTGCATCCTGCACAGCAGGTACTCCACTTGAAATCAAAGGCAGATGCTTTTATAGGATTGGAAAGGATATCTTGAGGGGTGGAGGAAGAGATTGAGGTTGGGGGGCTTCTGTTGCTTTTTCTTGTTACTTTTTTAGTAATAATGGTGAACAAATAACGATAATATTGCTGTTTTGTCTGCCTTGAGCACTAATAATATTGTTTGCTTACAATAAAAAGGAAGTAAAAGCTTCATTGTAACTTGAATTGTGAACAAATCAAGGATACTTAATTGAGATTCTTTCCCTCATAAATAACTAATGGCACCTGAGTCTTTGAATTTTAATGCTAAATGGCTCTGAATGAAAATATTTGACTGCTGAGTCATGTCAGGCTGACACACTTTTTTTTTTTTAGTTATCTGACTGTATGTCTTCTAAGAGCTTCACGAAGTACTTAAGCCCAGTCCATGCCCAAATGAGAGAGCTGCAGCTCGAAGAGGATTGCAGTTGGTTAGAATAAATGCAATTGAAGTGTGTCTTTTGGAAGAGAGATCTCAACGACTGAGCTGAGCTGCTGAAGGTACTGACCTTCCCCGAATTCACTGCAGCCATGAAAATCGAGCTCTGGTGAAACACCACCTTGAAAACCCAGAGCCTGTTTGTTAGCACGTGATAAGCCAGTATTTCCCATAAAAATATTTTCAGATTGCTTTAAAAATGATCCTATCCTCATGTAGGCTTTGGGGCTCCTCACTTGGAATACCTTCCTTGCAATCTGCTGGGCTTAATCATCCAGTATTTCTGCACACTGTAGCTTTTCTGAGAGTGGTTACTGTAGCTTACACTGTTTACTGTTTTCCACATCCCAGCCACATTTATGGCTTCACAAAATATTTCTTATTCAGTCTCTTTTTAAATACATAATTCAATGAGATTCTCCTGTCTCTTGACACTGCAAAGCATCAAAAACCTTGGGTTTTCCTAATAAAAATGTAAAATGCTGGGGTTTTTTTAATAGTGTATTATTTTTAGACAACACTTTGCCTCACCTGTGCAGAAGAGAGTTGAAGGAAGGAGCACCTTGCTAAGAATAATCACCTTTTTTCAGTGTCACTATTGCTTTCCTCAGTGTGTCCAAAGATTCAGATTACATGCAGGGTTGGCTTCTCTGTGTATTATTCAAATACAACAGATGGAGAGTGTCTGACCTCAGGAACTTGTCAGTGCCTTATGAAACACTAAAACCAGAATTTGGAGAAACAAGAGGAATATCACGTATCCCAACCAATTAAAACTTTTCTCCAGCTGATGCTGTTTGATGACATCACTCCATGGGATTTGAGTTTCCTCTCAGCTCTGGGTGAACACTGTTTTAGATCATGAAAATCATGACTGCCCTGGGCCCCTGTTTGGGGTTTAACACCTGATTTCTTCCTGCTGCCTGGCTTGACTTGGTCATTTATGAGCATCAGGGTGAGCCTGAAGGTTGGACTTGATGGTCTAAAAGGTCTTTTCCATAGTACAATATGATCTATGGAATAAAAATCCTAACATTTTCCTAACAAATCCTATAAGGTCTTGTTCATTATTGTTACTGGGTTGGGTTTTTTGTGTTTCCTACATTTTACCTGTCATGTATATGGTTTACAGAAGATAGGACCTAAATTTAGATTTTTATGATCAAACCAATGTAAGGTCTGGCATTTTGTCATTGATGATTTTGCTGCAGCAGAAAAATCCTGAATTCTAGGAATTTGCAAGTAATAATTATTGCCCCCAACTCTTACCTGACTTTATTTTCAAAACTGATCTCTACTGCAGATTTAATCTTGTATTCTTCTTCTCAGAGTTGCCTAGCACTAAATTTATCTGTGTTCTGTACTAGCTGCTAGGTTGGTAGAGGCAATTCTTGATGGGGTTGGTTTGGTTTTCAGAAAAAAGGATCTTAACCTATGCAGTTAGGTTATTCCCTTCATCCAGCATCACATATGCTGGATGAAGGGAATAAATCAATAAGCTTCTGTGGCACACTTGTGGTCCTGCTTAAGAAATAAACTTTGCCGTATAATTATATAATAATTATTTCTTTTGTAGTAATTCCTCATTCCAGTCTTAAATCAACGTACAAATTCCAGAGGAAGATGTTCTAAAAATGGACACCTGGAAAGCAAAAATACAGGTCAGTATTCATAGTGGTACTTTTTCTAATTCCAATACTTTTGCATGAGAGTAAGTTTGCTTTTTTTCTGCCTCCAGTATTGGTACATAAGCTCTTTAGTTGGCTGAGATTTTAAAGAACACTCTAATCAATGTTTGCTTCCCATTGAACTTTTGAGAGAGAGATTTGTGATGCATTCTCTTAAAATCATTAACAGAAAAGCAGTTTGCTTACTCAAAAAACAGTATCCCATTGAAGAAAGATGTGGTGTTTATCATTCAGCAATCAACTTAATTGCCTTCCATTATGAAATTGGCTTGGGTTTTTGGGTCCCCGCCATAACAGTTTTTAATAGCACAAATGAATTTTTCATAGAATGAGAATGGAAAAAAGTTCCAAAATGCTGAATTCAAAGATACATTTCTGCACTGCGCATTCTTCCATGCTCCTGCTGGAAATCATTGAGTCATATGTTGTTATTGCTTGTCAGAAGACTCATCCAGATGGGAAGTCCTTCTATTTTATATTAGCAGAGGCTGTAGGAAGCCAGAAACAGGGAAGTGGAGACAGCCTTGCCATCTTCCCAAACTGAATACAAGAGGAATGTAATCAACCTCCCATGAGAAGTTTTACTTATTCCTTACTTCAGTAGCTCAGATTTATCTGTAGAGTCGTTCTGCTGGGAGCCTTGATCTGCTTTTTAATGCTTCTTTCTCCATTGTAGGGGGAGTATCCAACAGGTCAGGCAGTTCCTCTCATCTTGGAAATGATGGCCACAGCAGATCCACCACCAAGGAACTAAATCCACAACACCCTGTCGGTGTGGTGGCTGCAGATCAACAGACAGACTTGGGGAGTTTCTTTCTCAAAAACCTTTTTCTCCTTTTCCCTTTGTGTTTTTTCTGCTTTCCTCTGCTTGAGAACCCTATGGCTCCTCTAATGTTGGTCTGAGCCTTTATTAACTGCAAAAATTGCATCTTAGGGGGCAGCAGAAGCGACAGAAGCAGTATGGGGGCTTTCCTGGAGGCTCTGCTTAGCGAGGTGATGTCACCAACTATCTGAAAAAAAACCCCAAAACCAACAAAATCTTTACTTTTAGGAAGCTGGAGCACTTTTTGAAGAGAAAAATGTGTAGCTCTTTCAATATGGCTCACATGAATGCAGTAGGGTCCCTTTCATATTGGTACAAAGGAAAATCTTCTCTAAAAGGTTTCCACACTAGAAGATCTACATTGGTTTATGCTGATTTAAGTGTGACCAGTTGAAGCTTGATTGTAGCACAGCTATTTAATTTTTTAAAATAACTGAAATAACTCCTTAGCTTTCTGGGCTGGAAATCAAATTTTTAGCTATCTGTTGTATTTTGCTGCAAGATCTGGTCTTCATAAATGGCATTTCGGTGCATATTTCATTATTGATTTCTGCCTTTCTTGACTCCTAAGGTCTGAATATTAAAATACCACTAAAGTTAATTTTTAGAGAGATTGAGGACACTTTCTATAAAGAAACATTCTGAGGATGATGTAGGATTAAAAAAAAAACAACACAACTTTTCAGTGCTGCTTCTGCTTAGTGAGCATTGATTTCCTGGTTGTATTTCTTGATTGGATTGGGTTTTTAAATTAGGTATTTTTTATGCAATTATTTTTAATACCACTGATTTTCATGGCTGTTATTGTAGGATTATTACAGAGGCATTTGAAAACCATTTCTAAGTAAAAATTTAATTTCCTCGTCTCTCGCAGGTAAACGGCAGTGACGAAAGCAAATGTTGCCATTGAATTTCATGTTCTTTCTTCCAGAAGAAGAGAAAAAAAATGAAAGCTTTACTGGGAGAAAGTTTTAAGTTGTTTTGCTGGGTATTCTTTTTCGGAAGAGGGAAGCTGTCACAAGAAAGAAGAAAATAGATGGACGTTTCAGAATCTGTGCTTGTCTAAAAATTAATTCTGAAACTAAGGTACTTCAGGAATCTTATCATCTAGGAAAGTCAGGCTGGTATCCAACACACATTACTGGATGCTGACTTCTTCCAGTGGTGTGCTTGTAGCTGTCAGGAGATCATGTGGATGCATTGTCTGATAATAGTTGTTATTTTTTACTTACCTGTCAGATTTGAAAGGCTGAATTGATGATGTGTGTGGCTTAAACAGGATGGATGTGGATGTGTGCAGCACGTGTCTGTCAAGGAAAGCTGGAAATGTATGAGTTAATTGTATATTGTTTTGTAGTAGGGTAAATTTTTAATCACATTGCATGTATACTTTTTTTGGTGAAGGAAGTAATAGATATTTGGGACGCAGAGGGATATAAATATTTTATTCGGTCTCCTAAAAATAAAAGGAGTCATGTGGGTTTCTTTCATGAACTTATATGTTTATATGGTTTAAGATGAAGGAATTTATTCATGAGTGTTGAGATGCAAAAATATCATCAGCAGCAGCTGCCTAAATCAGTTGAGATAGTAGTGAGTTACACAGTTTTGTTTTATATCTGCTTTTACTTTTGAGGGCAGGGAGCTTGTAGACACTCACACCTCTGAAAACAAGTAAAAATCTCTGTAGGTTGTGCCACACCTCCTTTCCCTTCATTTACTAAATCCCATCACCAGTTCCTGCATTCCCATCCCTCTTTGGCACTGATGATGTGGTACAGAGTTACTGATAAAAACTGCGAGAAAAGTCTGGATTTTTTAGAAGGAACTTATTTTCTGCGGGACTAATTGGTCTCTTCTTGACAGAGCAAAAGTGGCTCAAACCAACTGCATCATACATGGTGCTCTTTTCTCTAAAACTGCATCCACTGGGGCTTTTCCTAGGCTGAGAAACCTTGTTATGCTGAAATCATGAGTGGGGCTTCAGGACACTGATGTGACAATAGCATTATATACTTAATGTGGCTGTTGTATTTAAGGTTTTGTGTTCAGACATTCAAATCCACTAAGACATCAAAGTGGCAGGGTTTTATTTAGACACAGAGATGAGAGAGATGTTCCAGGTCAGATGCAAGTGGTGACAATCAGTGACACATTGCCTGGGCAGGGAGCTTGGTACCCACCACCAGGTTCTGACTCAGGTCAAATGTGATTAAAGCAAGAAGTGTAGCAAAAAAAAGCCCACTTGGCTATGTGGCCTTTTTATTAAAAAATTAGCTATTAATAGTCACCATAATAATCTCTGCACGTGCAAATACAGTGAGACAAGCCCCAGTCTGAGCTGGAGAGGAAAGGTGGGATGGGTGCAGGTGTGCTGGAGATCTGTTGGCATCCTACTGAATGGTGTTAGCTGGGGCTTGTCAGCCCTGAACTCAAACCCTGCGTGGTTTAACAGACAATAAACCAAGAATTGTTTTGAAAATCTCACCAAAAGCAAGTCTAACAGATTCTCTAAATCTGATCAGCACATTGTATTTTCCTCATTCCTATTTACCCAACTTTGATAATGTTATAATTGGTCACTTATGAAAATATTTGTCTTAAAATCTGTGTTTTTAGCATCTGGAGTTTGGTATTGTGGTTGTTTGGGGTTTTTTCCCCTCTCTCTTTGCTGCTTGCTGCCATTTGAGTGCAGGATGTTGTTTGCCTGTGGAAATACAGATTGGGTGATCTGTCTCTTTTAGACCATTCAGTGATGAAATTTCTACTGTACCACTTTATTGTGACATTACCTGACTAGATAAAGCCATTTTCTGTCTGAGGAGGGAAAGAAGCTGGCAGTGTCTGCATAAATCGTGTTGCTCATTTCATGCTGAGACAGGGGCTCCCAAAGGGACATCCTCTGGGACACGTCCCTCCTCAACAGAAAAACAAACAGAGGCACTGCCTGTTTCTGAAAATGGAGCTGATCAGTTTTATAATGTTGCTGTTATTACAGTAAACAGCTATTGCACTTTAGTTTAACAGGTATCCCAGCAGCTATTAAAAAGTAAAGCACATATGAAAGAAATACAGCCTCGTCCTGCTCCTTCCTTTCCCCAAAGCACTTGGCATCACCCTTAGACTCCAATTGCAGGGGAATGACTGCATATCTTAAAATAATGTAGTGTGGCTTTGTTCATGCTGAAATTGCTGCTTTGTCTGGCCCATTTAAATACCATTGTCCAATATTAGAGTGAAGCAGCTCTCAGATCCATTTGTGAAAGCACCAGTTTTTAATAGCTCTTTGTTTTGTGAGCTGCTCACCCCTAGATCCTAATGTGCTTCATAAAAATAAGGTAAAATTCTTATCCTTGTTTTGCAGATGGAGGACTGTGGTCTTTAGAGATGGATAACTGAATAGGGGAGCTGGACGGGATTTCTGGCAAAAGCTGTTTTTTGTCAGGAAACATTGATTCATTAAAGCTCTTTTGCAGAAGCATATGCTTTGATGAAACTCCTGGCATGAAGTTTTCCTGAAGCGTGGGACAGAATTTAAAGGCAGATTTTCTGTGCTGGCAGAAAACTGAACACGGACTTTCCTGGGTGGCTGTGAGGGGCCTTGGGTCACTCAGCTGGGCTGTTCAGCCAGAGCACCAGTGTCCTCCACAGCAGCCTGGGGGTATCCAGGGATGCCTTTTGCTGTCCTCTCCAGGTGCTGAGACCTCTCAGTGTGGTAGGGAATGGCAAAAGGGCTGATTTTCTTTGAAAAACCTGTGGTCTGTCCATCCCCTGCAGGCTGTCCAGGCCTGGCTCTGTGTTCTTGCTAGGCAAACACCTGGAATGTCTCTGGGGTCAAATGCAAAGCAGAACAAAACAGTGTAAAGTTGTATAGACTGGGAAGTTAGAACTCTCAGGAATTTTTTGCTTGACAGAGAAAATTTTTTGCTTTGTTCTGTCCTACTGGTAGTTACTGGGAAGAAACTCCTGACAGCATCCTAGAAATCAGCCGCTCATGGTGTTTCTGGTGAGGCTGTGTGGACATCCTTTCTGCTGTTCTGAGCCTCTAGAAGGAGGCTGTTGCTCTTCTGGTGGAGTCCTTGATCTGCAGTGAACAGCCCAACTCTGACAATAAGATTCTGCACTCCTTCAGTTACTGCAACTCAACTCAAAATTCCCTTTCAGAGCCTGCACGAAACAACCTGATGTGCCTGAGCAGTGGCTGGGAGAGTCAGTGTTTTTCCAGCTGGGGAACTGGAGATCTGACAGACTCGGTGATGTGCCCACTGTCACACAGGAGGGAGGGAGGGAGGGAGGTTGGGCTGCTGTGCACCAGAGACTGAGAACAGAAGTGTCTGCTCCTTCACACGCAGAGCTCACCTGTGCTCAGCACTGCCCCTCAGGCCTCCCGCTGCTCTCTGCCCTGCCCTGCCCACATTACCACATCCCCACCTTTCTCCTTTCTTTCTAGGGAGAAATTAAAATGTGGGGAAAAAAAAAAAAAAAAGTAAAGTAAATGCTACCTCTTCTATCATAGCTGGTTTGGGGTTCTTTTTTAAACACAGCCCGTTCATATGTTTTTTCTTTTCCTTGTTTTCTGTGTGTGTGCCCACTTTGTTTTCCAGCTCTATCCAAAATACCCAGGACTGTGTAGTTGGCTGATTGGTGTCTTCTGGGGTCTTTTCTCCTTTGATAAAATGCTGCTGGCTGTTCTGTACCTGCTACTTTATATCCTTCTCCCTCTCATATATAGCTACCTATATCATATGGAAAGGATCAAACAGTTTTGATTTTTCCCAATGATACTGAGAAATGCAATATTTATCACAGGTTACTTGCAGAGAAGAAGAAAGGAGAATCTAAGAGTGTTCCCTTCAGCTGTTTTTCTGTCAAGGCACGGTGTATGTCCCAGTCCACTTGTTTTGCTCAGTGTGTTAGTTCTGCTCACTACCAGTTGTAATGCAGCAAGACTGATAAAGTTGGTTGCCTATTGGCCATGTGAAGGAGAAAAAACAACCAAAGCTGGTTGTTAGTTATCCCCACTAAAGTGCTAAACAAATCTCCCAGCAGCTAAACTCCCTTCCCTTTTTATTACTCACTGTACCTTGTAAATCAAATATTTATTAACTGAAAACAGCTTTGCTCACCGGCTGATCTTGCAAACATGGGACAAATTCACCACAGCTGGCTAGTGGCCAATTGCTTACTGAGGCTGCTAAAGGAAATGGGCCTGGTGGAAAGACAAACTATGTGATGATTTTTCTTCCCCCCTTCCCCACTTCCCAGGAACAAACTGCTCACATCACTACTTTGTCTGCCATATTCACCTTTCGTGGAAACAAACGTGTCTGAACGAGGCCACTGCCACCCTTTTGAAGAGGACTTTTATTTTTGTTGTGCCTGCATGGAAAATGAAGCTTTAGTGGTTTGAAAAGGCAGGAGCAGACACAGGCATTTCCTCAATTAGTATATTGGGTCTGTCACCTTGTGGAATGAAAAGATGCTTTAAGCAGCTGTTTGTGTGTCTGATCATCCTCTGCCATCTCCTGGCTCCATGTTGATCTGTGGGGGTCCTCAACAGCCCAACTGCAGCAAGTGGAAGCCCTTGGATGTTGGGGGATGACGGGATGCAAAGAACAAAACTGAATTCACACTTGCCTTCTCTTCCTCTGGAAGTGCTGCTGGTAAACTTGAAAGATCTTGGCATCATTCGAGGCTTTGCCTTTCGTTGCTGTAATGGAAGTGATTTGCTGTCTGTTGTCTAATAAATGTCCCCTGGAATGACAGCACAGTTGTGCACTTTCACTGGAAGGGGAGGCAGAGAACAAGCAGGAATTGCAGGCATTTAAGAGAGGCTCTCCAAGGAGTTGTTGAGGGACACTATTTTCCCTCCCTGCCAAGGCCAGAGTCACCTGCTGCAAGCGTTGCTGTAAATGCACACAGCAGGCTGGGTATCAGCAGTAAGTCCATTTTCAGTGACTCTTTTGGGGCCTCAGGATCCACACCTTGTGCCCTGAAGTTTTGCTCAGCAGCTCCATGTTGATGTTCACTAGCTGTGGTTGGATTGATTTCACTGCTTATTACCAAAATTACTTCAAATATTATAAATGTTTTGTGTAATTAGCTTTGTTCTCTCTCTCTTGGACTAATTTTAGGGGTTATACAGCAATTCTCTCCTCACAGCAGAACTTTCACCCAGCCAGTGATGCCTCAGGTTTTAGCTTTTGTATTTTTCAGATTCTGTGCTGCTTTAGTGTTTGTTTAGATTAACACAAAGCCAGGAGACAGCAGAGGATGATCAGACAACCACAGAAACAGCTGCTTAAAGGATGTTTTCATTCTGGGCTTCATATCAGGGGATGGTGAGCTCTCTGCACAGAGCAGGGAGACAAAACAATTCCTTCTCTAGCTGGGGACCAAGGACAAATGAGCCAAATCTCAGGCCCAAGAGCACAAACAGCGTGGGCTGAAGAGAGAAAAACAAGAAGGATGGGACTTGATGGGCTAAAGCTGGAACTGGACAATGAACTCCAATGTGCAAATGGAGCAGAACTGATAAAAGTGCCAGAGCCCGTGCCCGGTGTCCATTTTGGGACCATTTTGGTTCATCTTGGGTGCAGCCCTGGCTGGGCTCTTGTGCTGCCCAAGGTGGATCCATGGAGGAAATCCTTTTAATAAATCCCTGCTTTATTCTGGAACTCTGTCCAGCCTCTGTTCCAGGTCAGCCTCTCAAGGCACCACCAGAAGCACCAGCCTGCTCCTGGGTACTGCTCCCCCCTGGTACTCGAGGGCTGCTCTCCTCTGCCAGGCTTGGGAGGTCCTGCAGCACATTTTCCTGGAGAGCAGCAGGGAGCCATCAGTGCTGGTGCCCTGTCACTGGCCGGGGGCTGTGTACAGTCACAAACGGGACGGGGCTGCTCGGAGCGCGCCTTGAGCCGTTTGTTCTCCAGCATCAGTCTCATCACAAGGTCATGGCAATGGGAAGATGCCACCAGCTCACATCCCAGGCAGCAGACAAGGAACTTAATGTTACAACTTACTTTATAAGTTTTCTGACCAGTCGCACAAAGCAGAAGCATTTTGACAGTAGTTCCATCCAATCGCTATAAGCACACGTACCTTCAGTTAAAACAATGCTTGCTTATTTCAAATACAATACCTGTTTGTCAGCCTTAAAACACAGTGCACAGAGCTCCATTATTAAGCTTAGAACTTCTTAATATCTGTGGCTGTGCTCACCCAGCCAGAGAGAAAGTTTAGAGATAATAAGTGAATTTGTGAAGAAGAAATGTAAACAATAGTTAAGTTTAGAGACAGTGTCCTTGGAATTACATTAGCTGAAGCCACCAATGGAGTCAGATAAATTACCATAAGACCAATCAGCTAATGGCAACTATCAGTGTTATAAAAGTCTGTGTTCAAAATAAACTTCTCTCTTCATATTGTCATGGTTGGCTGGTGAGTTTCTGTCTCGCTCTCTAGCACAACTGCAACAAATATCTGCTAGATATACTTTTCTGCAGCTTAGGGAGTTATTCTAGACAAGCATTACTACAGAACCATTGTTCTAATTGTCCATCCTCTCATACTTTTTATATAACTTTTCTGCTGACATTTTATGGCTACTGCTTGGCTCTAACCACAATTCTGCTGTCTCTGAGGCCTGCCTTTTGCTGCTTTCCCAAAAAACTCTCTAATTTTATGGAATCCCACCCTGCAGCACTTTGGGAAGCCCTTGGAATCCGTGTGACTGCAGCAGCAGTGGCCTCAGAGCTCTGCTTAGCTGGACCACAGCATGGAGCTGCCCATCAGTGGGGCAGGCTGGGCAGCAGGGCAGGGGCAGCTGCTCCGTGGGTCGTGTCCACCTCGTGGGTGCACTCAGAGCACCCTGGTTCACTGCCAGAAGAGGACAGGGTCCTCACTGCATGTTCCTGAAGTCACAGGTGACCAGTACTTTTCAGGCTAGATACATTTTTTTTTCCAAATGCTAAAAACCATGATAATATCTGGTTCTTCTGACCCATCCCCTGGTGAATTATTGTTAATATTTTCCCTTTTTCATTTTTATGCCTTTGAATAGTTGAAGATGGATATACTCTGTCTTTAATCACTTTGCCAAGGTGGAAATATTTATATATTTATAAAAAAAAGAGAAAAAATCTACATTTTATATTTGTGACAAGATGCATGAGCATTGCTGAGCAAGAAGCAGCTGTCAGAACTCACAAATCTCTGGGTTAATTTTACATCCACCAAGCAGGGGTGATATATTTTATAAGTGTGCATTAACAAGATGGTCATCAGGGACTCCTCATTTGGATAATAAAATAGCCACAAAGTCACTGTTGGTTTTTTGTTGTGTTTTGGTTTTTTTTTAATTCACTTTTAATGCGTATAAACTATTGTCTTGAAAGATCCCTGGACACAGAGCAAGAGTGGAGCAGGGAAAGGCAAGAAATCCATAGAAAGCTGCTCACAGAGCCGTTGTAAATACTCAGCCCACACTCAGTTACTGGTTCACTGGGACAGGATGGACTCAGCCTGATGCCAAACCCCAGAACCTGCCCTATCTGCTGAAGGAAGTTTGTTTTGCCACAGGTACCTGATGGATGAGGATGGGATGGGTGTCATGCTGTGCATAACACAAGCACCAAAAGGTCAAAATGCTAAATTTATTGTTTGCCTTTCCTGGGTGACAGCATTATTCTGCAGTTCTGAGGTTTCAGGTCTTTCCACTCTGCCCCAAGACATCTGTAGGCTACTTAGAAAATGTCCTGAAGAAAATTTTGGATGCAGAAGTGTGTCCAGAGCAATCTTATGTTTACAAGCCTTGTACACTTACCTAGAAATGCACTTTCAAAGCTTTGCTTGCTTGCTCCAGACTAGATATTTCAGTCCAGATAAATATAAAAATGGGAGCATTCTTACACAAACCTTTCTGGTTGCCATGAAGTGCTGCTTTGTCATTAAAAAAAAAACAAAAACAAACAAACAAAAAGATAAAAGAAAAAAAAAAAGAATAATTAAGTAACAGCTCCTTTCTTTGTGTATCATACATTGTGCCACATTTCTTGTTAATGGGAATAGGCCTTGTACTGGTTCCTGAAGCCAGGTATCAGCTCTAGGTTTACTGCATTTCTCACAAGAGTGTTTATTTGCTGGGTGCTGTTAGTTGTTCTGAAATTGCATTTTATTCTTTAAGGCTTGCTTTGCTTTTTTGATGGTGTTTTGGGTTTGTTTTTTTTTTTTTAATTTGCATTAAACTGGTCCTGATTTTCCAAATAGACTCTGACAATAGAAGACACCTAATGCAGGAGCCCGTTTATTTTCACAATGTTTTGGGTGAAAGGATTTAGGCTGAAGCAGAGACAACATAATTGTTGTCATTTGGAAGTAACTTTAAACATACAAATTTGGTCCCTGAATTTTTCAGCCAATGCATTAAGACTACATGATTTATTCTTTCAAACTCTTCTTTATCCCTGACTATATTTATTCTACAGCCAAGCTGTGTCCAGTTTGCACCTGACTGACCCCAGGGAATTAATCTAATTTGCTGTCTGTAAATAAGGGGGTGAAGTTTGCCTGGAGGCTGCAGGAGAGGGGTGAGCAGACGTGTGATGAGGGGTCTGTCACCATGTAAGTGAGGAGAAACACTTTGGTTGGGTGTCAAAACCAGATCAGGGGAAGCAAGCCTTTCCCACTAATTGGTTTCTAGGTGCTATTTATTCCTCTTGTCACCAGATTCACTGACACCTCTGGGAGCACAGCACTCCTCAGATGACTTGGTCAGGTTCCTTCACACACTGTCATGGTCTCTGGGGTGTGGCAGCTGCTCTGGAGCACCAAACCCCCCTCGTGCAGGTGCAGGAGGGTGTGTGCCAGGTCTGTGAAGGGATCAGGGCTCCCAGGGGAGGGGGGAGCTTGTGGGGCACTGAGCCTTGCTGCCCTGCCCTGCCCTGGGGCTGCTCAGGAGAGCAGGGAGCTGAGCTGACTCCTGCCCACTGCCAGCAAACAGCCAGCCCTGGAAACGTTCAAGGTCAGGTTGGATGGGGCTCTGAGCAACCTGGTCTGCTTGAAGATCACACACACAGGATCACACACACAGGATCNTCCTGCTGGCCACACCATTCCTGATCCAGGCCAGGAGCCCTTGGCCTTCCTGGCCACCAGGGCACACTGCTGGCTCATGTTCAGCACCCCCAGTGCCCCCAGGTCCCTTTGTGCCTGGGCACTGTCCAGCCACACCGTCCCCAGCCTATAGCACTGCAGGGGTTATTGTGGCCAAAATGCAGGACTGGGCACTTGGACTCATTAAACTTCATCTTTTTGGGCTCTGCCCATCCATCCAACCACTCCAGGTCTCTCTGCAGAGCCTGCCCATGGCAGGCAGGTTGGACTCTGTGACTTCTAAGGATCCCTTCCAGCCCAAACTGTTCTATGATTCTGTGGTTTCTGGGACCTTCATTACCAGGAGAGATTCCCAAGGTGGCTTTGGCTGCACATTCCTGGCCAGTCACAGTAAGTGGGGCTGACCCTGTGCTGGATTGGGTGGGGGGCCCAGCTCAGCTGAAACAAATAACTCTGGGACATGGTGGGAAATTGTTGTTTTAAAACCAAATCAACTGCACAGCCACCCAAGAGGGAATGGGTGAGCCAGGAGGTGAGGAGGTGGCCACATAGTAATCCCACTTGCCTCCCTCCCAGCTGAGCATCAGGGAAACTTCTTGAGCATCTCTCTCTCTTCGTTCCAGAGGCAGCCAGGCTGTTTTCCTCCCATGAGGAGATGGGAGAAGGAGGGGAAGAATGACAGGTCTGTGAAAGGAGCACTGACAGTTTGCAGATGCACAGGAAACAAGGTTGGCAAAAGGCAGCATTAGGTGTTCCTGCTGCCAGCTAATGGTGTCCAGTCAGGTGGGTTAGCCCAACAGACAGAGAGTAATGGATTAGCTGTACCAGAGCAAATGCTTTATTGGCAAGTAACCACTTGCAACCTGCTGTGCTCTTCCACCCAGAATTTTCCTAAATTTCCTGACGAACCACTGTCCTAGCACCACCTAGTGTCCAGCTTGGCAATTCAGATGTCCTTAACGTGGGAATTCCAGCCATTTGTGGCCTAAAGAAGAAAATTCAGGGGGATTTCCTTGGGTTTTTTAAGCTAACATAAACTCCTACAGCACCTTCAGAAAAGCCTACGGTTGTACCATCTGAAATAATGCTTTTATTTCCAAATCCTGCCATTACTTAGCATGATTGTCTTCTCTCAAATGTCTGAAATCTCTCTGCATAGAAAAGGACAACAATCAAGAACCTTTCCTGATAGAGATGTTGAAGTTTTCACTTTCAGAAGGGTTATCTTGGCTGGATAACTGAGGAGCACAGAGGTATTAAGAAGGGACTTCATAAAAGATGCAGATTCTTCAACATTTGTAGCAAGGCAAGACAGTGGTTAAAATTTTGCTGCTTAAAAGCCCTGGATTATTTCCAAGAGGATGGAGAAATGGAGAGCAGAGTGTGCCTCAAAGAACAGCAAAACGAGGCCATGGAGTGCCTGGCAATCCGAGCTGGCATGCACAGAGACTGAAATTACTGCAAAGTGTCCTATTTCTCATGAAGTCAGAAGCACAGCAGGAATGTTGGCACTCCCAATTCCAGCCTCCAAGCAGCGCGTATCATTATAACTTATTGCCAAACTCTTGGTTTATTAGCACTGCAGAGCCAGGAGCGTGCGTTTGTGTCCCTTCTGTCACATTGCATCCACAACGGGGTTCAGTCTCACAGTTTGCAAAGTGGAGCACACTAATTATCATACATAGCAAATGACTAAAATCTGACAGTCACATGTCTCCTGGGAAGGACAACCCAGGAGATGTCAGCGAGGAGGGGAAAAAAAATCACTTTGGGGAAAACTTTCCCAAGTTTTCAGCAGTTCTGACGGTGAACTCAAACCACAACAGCGTCTCACAGAAATCCCAGGCAGCAGAAATAATTTTGATGGATGTGTCTCAAGGACCACTGGGTGTGAGTGTGGCTGTCACCACCACCACTGTGTGAGTGTCACCACCACCACTGCGTGTATGTGGCTGTCATCACCACCACTGTGTGAGTGTCACCACCACCACTGTGTGAGTGTCACCACCACCACCAGAGTGTCACCACCACCACTTTGTGAGTGTAGCTGTCACCACCACCAGAGTGTCACCACCACCACTGTGTGAGTGTCACCACCACCACTGTGTGAGTGTGGCTGTCACCACCACCAGAGTGTCACCACCACCACTGTGTGAGTGTGGCTGTCACCACTGTGTGAGTGTGACTGTCACTACCACCAGAGTGTCACCACCACCACCACTGTGTGAGTGTCACCACCACTGTGTGAGTGTCACCACCACTGTGTGAGTGTGGCTGTCACCACTGTGTGAGTGTGGCTGTCACCACCACTGTGTGAGTGTGGCTGCCTGCTGGCTCTCCGTGCTGTGGGACATGGTGGGAAATTGTTCTTTTCTGCTCACACAAAGGCCAGCAGAGCCATGGACCTCCCCACCCCAGCCATGGCCACTGCTCTGAGCACTGCTCCATCCTCTCTGGAGGGCTCTTCTCAACACCCACCTTCCTTCCCAAAGGGGAGCCCTGCTTCCTGCCCCCTTAGATCCCACCAGGATTTTTGGGGAGGTGTTGCAGGTGCTGCAGGTGCTGCAGGGGTTGCAGGGGTTGCAGGGGTTGCAGGTGCTGCAGGTGTTGCAGGGGTTGCAGGGGTTGCAGGTGCTGCAGGTGTTGCAGGGGTTGCAGGGGTTGCAGGTGCTGCAGGTGTTGCAGGTGTTGCAGGGGTTGCAGGNGTTGCAGGGGTTGCAGGGGTTGCAGGTGCTGCAGGTGTTGCAGGGGTTGCAGGGGTTGCAGGTGCTGCAGGTGTTGCAGGGGTTGCAGGGGTTGCAGGTGCTGCAGGTGTTGCAGGGGTTGCAGGGGTTGCAGGTGCTGCAGGTGTTGCAGGGGTTGCAGGGGTTGCAGGTGCTGCAGGTGTTGCAGGGGTTGCAGGGGTTGCAGGTGCTGCAGGTGTTGCAGGGGTTGCAGGGGTTGCAGGTGCTGCAGGTGTTGCAGGGGTTGCAGGGGTTGCAGGTGCTGCAGGTGTTGCAGGGGCTGCAGGGGTTGCAGGTGCTGCAGGTGTTGCAGGTGTTGCAGGGGTTGCAGGGGTTGCAGGGATTGCAGGGGTTGCAGGTGCTGCGGGTGTTGCAGGGGTTGCAGGGGTTGCAGGGATTGCAGGGATTGCAGGGGCTGCAGGGGCTGCAGGTGTTGCAGGAGACGCCGGTTCTGCGCTTTGCTGAAGGCTCGGGGGCCGTGTGTCAAACGGCTGCTTTTGGAACAGATCAGCAGAATAAATTCTTAGAAGAAGCAGAATTAATTTCTGAAAGGGCCCTTTTTTTTTTATAACAATGGATTTCGGAGAGGAAGAGGCACACGAATAACATGTGTGCCCCTGACAAAGAGAGGAGGTTTCTGACAGGGGGTCACCTGAACCCCCAGCAGCTGCTGAACACCCCTGTGCTTGCTGATGTGAGCACACTCCACCTGAAGATTGTCACTTCACTAATGACATGATTGCTAAGACTTTGGGTGGGGATTTGTCCTAACAGATGTTTTCATCACTTACTTTTTTTTTTTTTTTAATTATTCCTGATGCTTTTACCTATCAAATTTCAGACTTCTTCAAAGGAAAAGGAATAGGCAGTTGTCATAACAACAAAGCTCTTCATTACCACTGGAACCTTTGACAGCTTTATTTAAAACATTAAAAAAAATTAAAAGAAAAATCCAACCAATTATTTTTATCAGTCTGATTCATGTTCTTCTTAAACAGATTACAGTGTGTTCTCTAGCAGTTACACTGTGAAGGGAGTATGGCATGAATATTTATGATAATGTAAACTTTGGGAAAAAAATTAAAAGTGAGTCTGTTGTCTTTATGAGCTTCCTGTGGCAATAGCTCACCTTGCCTTTTAATTAGAGGATATGATGTGAAATTTAAAGGTGGAATTTTTCTTTTTTTCTCACATATGTAAAGCAGAATTATCATAGCATGAAATAAAATACTGCGTTAGTCATCCATGTGTTCTAGAAAATTATGTCTTCCATTTTTCAAGCCAAAAAAAGGATATTAGAAGGTAGAGGAGTGATTTGTTTGTTAAGAGGTGGAGGCCCTTTGCAAAGTTTAGAACTGACTCCTGTTTTTAATTCTCAGTTCCCTGAAGCTGAAAGAGAAGAGAATGAAAGACCAAGTATTACTGTCCCATCGTACAGAAGAGGAAGATGAAGGGGGGTGTTGTCCACCACTCCCAAAAAACCAGCCTGTTTAATGGGAAGTGTGGCTTGCTGGGGCAGGAGAAGCAGGAGGCTGACCTGGGGACAGCCTGGCCACAGGAAACAGGAAAGAGTCCTGGTATTTTTTCACACAAAAGAGGTAAATAGCTCCAACTTCTTCCTGTTTAACTTGCGCACTCATATTTGAAAGATGCTTTTCTGGATTTCACATTCTAATTCTTAGTCTGAAATAAAGGCTAAATGCCTTTCATCTGTTCAAGTCATTTATAGGATCCTTAGCAAAAGGATTTTTTTACAGCAAAGTGAAGGATAATAGTGGAATTGTTAAACTCGTACCCTTAAAATAAGTCACATTTGTCCTCAGTTTGAACAGTGATGTTTCTTGCTGGGCGTAATCAACAACTTAATTCTCTCCCTAAGCCAAGGAAAGAATGAATATCTGCAGAGACCTATCACTCTGTCTTCCACCCATAAAGGAATATAACAAGCAGCTGTTGCATTTATCTTAAGAAGACGATAACTGTAAATTGCCTCATCTCACAGGCACTTCTCCTGCAGATGTCCACAATTCCTCCATCAAGAAGATGACCATGAAAAGCAGGGAAAATCCCAAAGGTATAAGGTCAGACTCCTCTCCCAAAATAATAGATTACTTATGCTCAGATGTGTTGAGACCTAATTTTCTGCCAGTCTGGGGGCAGAGAGGTTTTTATTTACCTTTAAAACCTGGATGGCCACATAGAGCAGGACTCGTTTTCTCCCTGAGCGGAGGGGATGGGGTGCTGTGGGTATTATTTCCTTATTTCCTTCCTCCTCCATCTACCCAGGGGCTGGGTTTGATGGCTTCCCTCCAAGGGGAAATATGGCCCTGGCTCTCCCGTTACACGAGCTGGTGTTGGGAGTTATTATTTAATTATGACAACTACACACATACAAGGCACTGCATTAGGAAACACACACACACCATCTGCTAGATGCCAGGATTTAGCTGTGGGCGTGCAAGAGCAGAGTTTTAGGAGCATTAACTTTATTCCAGGAGACCATAAATGCAGGTCTCCTTGCACAGCACTGCCGAGGGAGGCATCCAGGGGAAGAGCATTCCTCCATGTTATAGCCATTACTGCTTCAGCAAGATGTTAATTTTTACAATAAATAAGCTTAATCTTTTTTATGCAGATCATTTTGGAAAATAAACAGGCCATTTTTATGAGCTACTTAGAGCCAGGGCTGGGGTGGGATTTGTGGGAAGGTCCTGCATACACTACAAATTGTAAGCAATTTTGAATTCCTGGGGAACTACTGCAGTTCATTATTTCTTGTGGGTTTTTAAATAACTTATAAATGCAACATTTTTGCACGTTTCAGAGCATTTAGAAAGCAGAATCATTGCCTGGAGGAACTCAATTCCTGATTACTAAAGAAAGAAGATGACTGCAATCCGTGGGCTAAGCTTGTAGTTTAACCACAGCACCTTTCTCTGATTGCTTCTGGAGAGCTTGTATGGAAAATAAGGAGCTGCTGTGGGAGAGCCTGACCACCTTGGAAGCATGAAATCCCTTGGGCTTCAGTGTGGTCCCCTCTGCTAGCCATGTTTATAACTCCAGCCGAGGTTAGCAAACAGCAGGAAACTCAGTTCAGGTATCTTTAAGCACAGACCTCACTTTTAGAAAGAAAGTAATAATGCAGTTTTGGACCCCTGAGGATATCACTATCCTGCCTGACGTGGGCTGTGAATAGTAATGCACAATAAATGTGGGATTCTGATGTGAATTGTTGATTAATGTTTGCTGAAGGAATAATGCAGCTGTTGTCTTGAGGGTAACAGAGATGTTGCCTTTTTCATGAAGTATTAGAGAAAGAAATGATATTGCTAGCCATAATTAGGCATTTAATGTCTTACATGACTAAATCTCAAGAGGGGACTGATTTTGCCTTCTGGCCAGCCCTGAGATGAATTTCTTTGTATGACAGCCTCTGTTTTGACACTAGATATGATATCATGTCCTGGCCAGAAGGTTTCACACTTTTGGTGAGATCCTGTGAAGGAGATTAATCCTTCCAGCCTGGCTTTCAGGAGACAAATGTGGCCTCCTGATTCAGCTGCTCTTGTTGACCTTGTGGGACATGGCCTCAGTTCACTGATCATATAATGGTAGAATGGTTTGGTTTGGGAGGGACCTTAAAGTTTATCCAGTTCCAACCCCCTGCCATGGGCATGGAGACCTTTCAATAGATCAGGTTGCTCAAAAGCCCCATCCAGCCTGGCCTGGAACACTTCCAGGGATGGAACATCCACAGCTTTTCTGGGCAGCCTGTGCCAGGGCCTCAGCACCCTCACAGCAAACCTGCCCTGTGTCTGCCTGGGAGCCTGGATAAGGCTGTGCAGCCTGAGCCTTCATTCCTGTCTTGTAAACAAGCTGATTTCGTATTGTTAGGAAATCTCATTTTCTCTTTATCTGTGGAAATGATGCTCAGGCACTGTGGAAAAGGGGATCACTTTAAACCAGGTTAGTTTTGGCTGCATCCAGGCACACGTTGTGTCACTCCATCACAGGAGCATCATCATCATTTCAACAGCTACAAGTTTATGTAAAACCCTTCCATCCCCCATGGCAGGAAAGTTTATTAGCACTGTATTCCTCTTCTTGCTATCCACTGAGCCAAGTAACTGTGTCTCACAATTGCAGAAAGGAAAATATAATATCTAGGCTGGCTTTCCTGGTGCAGCCTAAGGGAATTGCTGTGGCTTTCACTCCCCACCTAACACATCCTCTGCAGGACACGGGATCCCACTGACATCAGGCAGCAGCCCTGCCCTACCTGTCCTATTGCCATGGTCTGTGCATTAACAGAGGACTCTTGACAATAATTTCAGAAGGCTAAATATGATTTGTTAACATGACTCCATAATTCAAAGGATTTGGGCTATTATCTGCCCAGCAAGGAGCATCCGAAGCTGCTGCCTCAAGCTTCGTCCAAGGAATGCCAGAATAGCTTACACAATCAGAGATAACAACTTTTCACCTCATAGGATGAAAGAAGAGAACCTCCATTTCCCATTACCAGGAGACAGGCAGAGCAATCCAAATGTCCTTGAAACACAAACCAGAGATTTTGTTTACAGAAACTTATACAGAATAAAAGACAGTAAAAATAATACTTTCCCATGGGAAGAATTTTCTGCAGGCCTGCATGCAGAGAAACTTATAATATGTTCATGTAACACTGTCCAGCTCTGGGTACAACACCAAGGCAACAACAGGGGCCATGTTAACAATCCAAGCCATGGAAAAACTGACAGCAAACTGAAGCTGACCCTAGGGACACGCCTGGGACATGCTGAATGAACAACGCTCCCTCCACACCCTTGGGCAGAATCACCACAGGGTCTTTAAACTCTGCAACCGTCAAAGAAACCAATTATTTTAAACCATCGGCTTTAAATCAAATTCTAGGCAAAATGGCAAGCATAGAAAACATCACTAGTTTCATTTGGTAAGGTAGGTAGAGGTGTTTGTGTGCATTTTTTTAAAAGGTGTTTTATAATGTAAATACAATCTGGATAAGAAAGAGAAAAATTGTTTTCATCATGAAAGCAACTGTAATTCCCAATTAAACAACTCCTAATAAATGTTGGTATTGTTCAGTCTCTGTGGAGGCCACCACTAACATCACACAGTGTGTAGGCCCCCAAAGCTCTTGTTTGTTTCTGAAACGATCAGGTCACACCACTCAGTTCCCCCCAATTTATTTAAATCTGTTACTTTATTTCAAGTGCTAATTATCTCTCACAACAAACAGAGCCTTGTCAGCTGCAATTACTGGCATTACAATAGATTATCAACAGAAAAGTGTGTCTTGAAGCAAGAAGTGTTGCCGTGGTTACCAACCCAAAACGCTCCTGGATTGCATCTGTAACCACAATTTCCTGATTATACCTGAAATATTTCATGAGCGAGGCCCCTCTTTTCCACCTAAATTAGTACAGGGCATCATGATCCAAATTTTACCCTACAGAACTGTGATTTAAATCACAACAGAGCAAGTTTGGAGCCAATGGTAGCATATCCTAAAGGCAAAAGGAAGGGGCTCCATTTTGCATGAGTAGAGGGGGGTGCATTTTGCTCTTGCAGCTAGCGTTAGAATAATTCCTGTGCCTTCCCAGGCGCTGTGCCTGGCTCGTAAATGAGAACAGGCTCCTGCCCAGCAAAGCAAAGCGAAGCAGGTGTGTTTCATGAGGCCCTTCTCCTCCCCACCAAACACTCTGACACGTGTGAAGAGCTGGCACGGGCTGGGGAGCCTTGGGCTGGTTGTGAATGCAGCTCTCAGGATGGCTGTGAGTGAGAGAGGGGCTTGATTTGCCTTGGCAGAAGGAGAAATGTCAGCCGTGAGGGAAGCGCGAGTTCAGGCGAGAAGTTGGGAGGTTGGGCACGTCTCTCATCCTGTGTCACACAGCCAAAAGTTAAATGGCTCTGCTGAGAAATGTCTGCCTGTCTTTCGTCCCACGTACGGCGGCTTCAGACGGGAGGGAATCAAAGCTGGCGTGGATGTGGGGCTGGAACTTTGTGACCTTGTCAGCTGAAGGAGGTCCTGGGATGCGTGTCAGCCTCATGCCTCAGGTTTGAGCTTTTATATTTTTCAGATTCTGTGCTGCTTTAGTGTGTAGTTCTGAGCTTCATATTAAGGGATGGTGAGCTCTCTTCACAGAGCAGGGAAACAAAACAATTCCTTCTCTAGCTGGGGACCAAGGACAAATGATCCAAATCTCAGCCCAAGAGCACAAACAACGTGGGCTGAAGAGAGAAAAACAAGAAAGATGGGACTTGATGGGCTAAAGCTGGAATTGGACAATGAACTCCAATGTGCAAATGGAGCAGAACTGATAAAAGTGCCAGAGCCCGTGCCCGGTGTCCATTTTGGGACCATTTTGGTTCATCTTGGGTGCAGCCCTGGCTGGGCTCTTGTGCTGCCCAAGGTGGATCCATGGAGGAAATCCTTTTAATAAATCCCTGCTTTATTCCTTAGCTCTGTCCAGCCTCTGTTCTAGGGCACCCTTCCCAAGGCAGCAAGTCTCCAAAGGGAAGACAGATAAAGAACTGGGATAACTCCTAAGCATTATTTCCATTAAATGTCAAGTATATCCTAAACTGCAGTCCTACTGAGCACCATTTATTTGGACCCCCAGCTTGTGAATCTTAATCTTTTATGGGCAGCTTTCCCTTTCTGTGCTTCCCAAAACCCTTGTGATCGATTTTGATGCACAGACATCTGCTTCCTAGCCTTGATATGGCTGACAAGACCTTTGCCTATCTTTAAGCCTAAGCCTGATCAAGATCTCCAAACAATACATTTGCTTACCCTAGAGGAATCTAAAAATTTTGGGAATGCTGACCAGTTGGGGTAAAATATGGTGGAAGACTTTGCTTTCCTTTAAGTTATTTTTTAAACTGAGGATTTTGTGGTCCTGTGAGCGGTGTGGTGTTAGGACATTTGGCCAGAGAGGAGGAGCCCTGGACCTGTTTCCTGCCCTCTCCTCTCAAGGTGTGGGCCTGTGCTGGCAGCTGTACCCTCCCTTTGGGTAGCTGTGCCATGGCAGAGGAGAGATTTAGTGGGTGAGAGAGTGAGGGACCATAGCCAGTTGTGTGGCATGCTGCTTAAAAGATGCTGAGTTCCAGTGCCAGCTCTTTCTGTATTTTATCTGTGTAAACCCCATGCAATGTAAAAGAAGATCTGTCCCTAGGAGAAGCCACTGGGACCAAACCCTCTTGCATGGATTATGTGTTTCTTGCTTATGCACCCTCCTCCTCCTCTTTTCCCAGCTCAATTCACACAGAAGCTCCTTGGCTTTGCAGAAGAGCTCCCAGCTTCCCTCACAGCTGTGATGGCACACAGGAGAGCACTGCCACAGCTGTGGGGGCACCGTGCACTGCTGGGCTGTCCCTTGGTGCTGAGGGAAGGACATGCAGATCTGAGTCCCCTCACAGTGAAAAAAAGACATGTCTGGATGTGCTGAGTCCCTTAAGTGCTGTAACATTGCAAAACCCTGTGGGTGGTGGTGGCAAGTGAGGGTGAGCCCAATTTTCCTCTCTGAGTTTCTCAGAAGGGCTGGATCAGTGGGACAGCCGAGAAAAAGAAATCACTGCTGATGGAAATATCACCTTTGAACCAATCAAAAACCACTCTGAGGAACATGTTTTCATTTCTGCTTTGGAATGAATCACTGTCTAGGAATAAATAAGAGGGTTTGGGGGCATTCTGCAGATCATTGGGGAGCATACTGCAGAGTCTCATCTTCACTCACATTTTTCATCCCCTCAATTTGCACAGCAGGAGCACTGATTTGTACTCACAGCAGAACTGGTTTCAGTTCATCCAAACCCAAATATAAATATTTCCATAAAGATAAAGTTTTAATGCAGAGCTTTATGACAAAGGCTGTTATTTGCAGGCTGCCATTAACAAATCCATGCTGCTGTGGTTTAAATGGAAAAATTTAGAGCTGATCATAAAATGTTGTAATCAGGTGCAGCTATGAAGATATGATAACACCTGAACTGGAGACAGAAGGTTCTGTTGGGGATAAAAAAGCAGAGTAAAGGACTGGAAGTCAAGCCTAAAAGGACATAGTCAGTGTCTAGCATGGCAGCACCATCAGAAGAACATTATGAGTTGCAAGGTTCTCCCCCAGAACAGATTTCCTTGACTTGGCCCAGAGAGAGAAAGGGAATCAATACAGCTCCTTCACAGATACATTTTGGCTGCTTCAAAAATTAATTCATTAATTCTAAATAAACAAAAGTTCAAATAAAAGTTCAAATTTAAGATCTCTGCTTTAAGAGAAAGTAACCAGAGCAGAGAGAAATGGTAAAGCAGTACAGAGAAAAGTCTGGACACCCAGAGAGGGACAGGTTAGTCCATTATGCTCTTACTAAAATGAGACTCTTCCCATTTTTCCCTAACTTTGGGATATGCATTATTTTTGATAACACCCTCTCTGATATCCGAAGCACATTCTAAGGAAGAAATACAAACTGATTGCAGCCAGGCCCTGGTGTTTGCTGAGGCTGGCAGAGGAGGAGGAGAGCTGACCACGGCGTGGGGCACACAGGGATGCCGTGGGCACGAGCAGGTTTCTGTGATTCCTCAGATGTGGCATTTGAGTGGCCTTTAATGCATTTTGTCTGCATGAAGCCAGCCCTGGAATATGTCTAAAAGGCTCCCCTGCTAGAGTGCAACAGGTTTTGACAACCACCAGTGCTCAGAGGAAGAACAAATGTGTGATTTAGACCATTGTTGAGGACTTTTTCCCTGCAAAGAGAGTTGTCACATTGCAAAATTGTAAAGCTGCATATAATGGGATGCTGACTGCACAATATGTTACAGCTGTGTTCTCCTATTATTTAACAATATAACTATGGTTATTTACCAATCTTAGGTTGCCAAACCACTGAGGAACAAAACTATGTGAAAAACTTAGCACGTCTAAAAAATTTGTTCTATCTCAGCCCATGTTATTATATTTTAAATTTTTATTAAGAAATAAATTTATTGAGCATTGTTTGCCTTAGAGGTGAGTGGTTCTGAAACTCTATTTCTTGTACCCACGTAACCATGCTTCAGTAAATTTTGACATTTTAACAAGAGTTTGGGGTCACTTTCCTTAGGCAAGCTGAAGAAATTATTTCTGATGATTTAGTTAGTAGTGGTGTGGTCTTCTGTAATCACACACCAGGCAGCTGGAATGAGGTGGGGAAATTAATCTCTGGTGCACCTTTAGAGTAGATGGATAAATAAATTAAAGAAATTAAAAGAAAAACATAACTTTAGACTGATTCTAGAACTACTTTTGTTTTCTGCATACAATAGAGGTTTACATGAAGAAGACTGAGAGAGAGAGGCACTGGGAAAGTTAAAATAACCCAATTCCAATGGCTAGTTTTCCTGTCATAATCTAAAATTAACAACGTGGCACTGTGCAAGCACAGAACAGAGGGAGCTACTGTATCCCATAGCCTTTGCAGTAAGAAAATAAAGAAAATAAAGCAATTTTAAAATGCTTTGATTTTCTTATTTTACTCCCTTTCTCTGAATGTCCCCTGTTTGTAATGCTTGCTTCTGCCTTTCTGACAAGCCCCAGATTCCTGAGCTGCAGATCTGTGGGCACATGAGAGCTGGCAGATCAGGCCTTGGCTCCCCTTCCCTTGCTCCCTTCTCACATGGGGTGCTGCTCCAGAACACAAATAACTAATGACAGTGGGGCTGCTTGAAAGCCACATGGAGGGAGGGAAGAGATGTTATTCACTTCAGCAGTGCAAATAAAGTGAGAGCTTTCTTTCTACAGGCATGTGTGGGAAGGGCATCAACAGAGCAATTACATGGTGGGTGGGAAAGGGGATTTTGTCACTTTGGCAGTGCTGGCAGACAGAAATAAACTGCTTCTAGGGGAATAGCAGGGTAAGAACTTGCACATCAAGAGCATAAGCAGAATTAAAATGGGTCCTTAAGGGGATTTATTGAGGGCTGTTTTTTTTTTTTCCAAGTGCCTAAGGCCCCTCCTATTTCATTGTGTGCAAGCCAAGAATCAGGAGCAGGGTGAAAAAGTGAGCAAGTTGCAATCAGAACTAGTAAGAAACTGTTCTGACTGCAAGAATTTGATTGCAACCCTTATGCAGCTGTTAGAGAATGTGGCAGAATGGCACATTCAGCATGCAGGGCTGGCGAGAGGAGCAGTGGGCAACAAAGCAGCATGGAAGAAACCCTCTTCCTTTTTCAAATCAGAAACAGCCCATTTCCTCAATAGAGTAGGATAGGATAGGATAGGAT
>VXAX01005679.1:0-12648 GCA_013399835.1 Leptocoma aspasia
GAAACACAGATTATGGAGAGCAGCGAAGTGTGGGGCCCTTTGCTGCTCGTGGCCCTGCAGCAGCCTGAATTTAGAGCAGCTCACACAGGCAGGAAGGTGCCAGTCCCAGGGGGATCCGTGGCGAGCCTGCTGTGGCTCCAGGGATGTATTACCTGACACTGCCGTGGAACTTTGTTCCTGTGGCATTCCTCCGGCAGCCAGAGAGCTCCTGGTTCCTCTGGGATAAAGCCATTCTGAGAAAGGCAGCTCAGGAATCCATGTGAACTGCAAGGCAACGAGCAGAGAAGGTTTTATTTGTAGCAAGCAAGGTCAAGGATATAAAGCTGATCAGTAAAGCTACTTTCAGGACCACAAGCAAACCAGAATCACTGAGGTTGGAAAAGCCCTCCCAGCCCATGGAGTCCCAGCTGTGCCCAGTGCCCACCTTGTCCCCAGCCCAGGGCACTGAGTGCCATGTCCAGGCCTTCCTTGGACACCTCCAGGGATGGGCACTCCGAACCTCCCTGGGCAGCCCCTGCCAGTGTTTAACAACCCTTTCCAGGGAGAAATTGTTGTGCCATGCAATCCAAACCTCCCCTGGCCCAGCCTGGGGCCATTCCCTCTCCTCCTGTCCCTGTTCCCTGGGAGCAGAGCCCGACCCCCCCGGCTGTCCCCTCCTGTCAGGGAGCTGTGCAGAGCCAGAAGTTCCCTCTGAGCCTCCTTTTCTCCAGGCTGAGCCCCTTTCCCAGCTCCCTCAGCCTCTCCCTTCACCCTCTAAATCACCCTGGACACCTCAGGAACCACCAGCACATCTCTCGGTGGGTCTGGGAGCAACGCAATGCTCTGTTCCCACTCGGAGGTGATGGGGATGGAAGGAGGATAAAAGTCCTCAGAGAGCATCCCACGGGTCCCTTGCTTTTGCCCACTAAGAGCTTCCTGTCCCCTGCTGTGCCCAGCCTGTGACCAGCTGGCCCTGGGCGTGGCAGCGCTGTTCGGGCCGGCGCACAGCTCGTCGGTCAGCGCCGTGCAGTCCATCTGCAACGCCCTGGAGGTGCCCCACATCCAGACCCGCTGGAAGCACCCCACCGTGGACAACAGGGACGCCTTCTACATCAACCTGTACCCCGACTACGCCGCCATCAGCAGGGCCGTCCTGGACCTCGTGCTCTACTACAACTGGAAAATCGTCACCGTGGTCTACGAGGACAGCACGGGTGAGTGCTGCGGGGCCGCGGGGCCCTGCTTCTGTCAGAGTCCATCACACCCTGGGCCAGCTCACTCTGCCCTGCCCTCAGCATTTTCCTGGCTTGCAGGGGAAAAACCCCTGCCCTGCTGCTGCCATGGCGTTTGGAAAGCTGCTCGCTTCACCAGACCTCGGGAAGGAGCTCATGGGGTTTGAAGAGTCAATCCCATTTTGCTTCCTGGTTGTGGTACCCATAACACAGTTTCAAACTGATCCCGGAATCTCAGAATCCCAGAATCTGGAGATTGTGGTATTGATAATTTCTGAATTTCCTGCTGGGTTTCTGGATTTCCTAGCTGCAGGCCTGCTGGGGTTTTTCTTCCCAAGGGAAAGCTCTCACTTTCCCAGCAAAGATTCTATAAGCATATCTCTGAGCCATGTTCCCTCTCAGGGACACAGGTGTTGTTTTTCTGTTCTGTTCCCACAACATGGGAGATAAGGGTTCTCTCACTTAACCAATGGTAATAGGGAGCTGGTCCTGGTTACCAGCCCATCAATTTAGTATTATAAGAGGTGTTCGACTTTATAGCTAAACTAAGATTAAGCTAAGCTATGAGCCTTCTGAAACAAGCCTTCTGAAATTATCCTAAGCCTTCTGATATCATGGAGCCATTCATAATAAAACCTTCAAAGACCTTCTGAGATGGAGTCTATGTCTGTGTCTGAGAACAACAACAACCACAGGAGATCACCCAGTCCAACCTCCCCACCAAGGCAGGGTCACCTTGGGACAGGTGACACGGGAATCTGGGATTTTTGGGATTTCCCCAGAGATGGAGACTCCAGGCCCTCCCTGGGCAGATGTTCCGGGGCTCTGCCCCCTCCATGGACAGAAGTTTTTCCTCAGGCTGAGGTGGAACTTGCTGTGTTTCAGTTCATGGCCACTGCTCCTCATCCTGTCACTGGCACCACTGAGCAGAGTCTGGCACCATCCTCTGACAGCCCTTGGGGATATTTGGATGGACTGATGGGATATTTGTGTGGATGGATGGGATATTTGTGTGGACTGATGGGATATTTGTGTGGATGGATGGATCCCCTCTCAGCCTTCCCTTCCCCACGCTGACGAGGCTCAGCTCCCACAGCCTCTCCTCACAAGAGAGATGCTCCAGACCCCTCATCCTCTCTGTGGCCCCCACTGGACATTCTCCAGTAGCTCCTAGATAAATCTTCTAGACAGAATAGAAACAAGGAGAGGTCTTTTCCAGCCCATCCCATAACCAAATTGGCATTCCAAAACACCGAATGCTGTGTACCTGCTCAGCTACAAAAATGCCTGATATTAAAGAGATTTCATTTTCAGAGGTATTTACAAAGTAAATTAATCATCCATCATCTTATTAACTCAGAGTCAGGAAAGTAAACATGTCAGCTTTGATCAGCATAAATAGTCCTTGGATTTGGGGTTAGAGTGATGCCAGTTAACTCAAGCTCTTTCATTTCTCATCCCTAATGTTTGACATCATTACACCACAAGAAATAAAAACATCTTGGCCAGGTTGGATGGGGCTCAGAGCACCCTGGGCTCATGGGAGGTGTCCCTGCCCAGGGCAGGGTGTGGCAATGGATGTGCTCAGGGGGTCAGGCTTTGCCATGTCCTCCAGAAAAACAGGTGCAGTTCTTTCCACTGCTGCTTTGGCTTTTCCAGGACACCACACCTGGGCTGCATCTCCACTTCATGTGACAGCAGGAAGCGTTGGGAGGTGCAAGGTCCCAGTCTGATGTGACCAAAGGAGATATTTTAAGGCACACAGTAATTTCTTCCCCCGAAAAGGAGAGGGAGGTGGGTTGGCAAATCCTTTTTTTTTTTTTTTTGCTTTTCACCACACTTGCTGGAAGACAAACACCGGTTCTCAGTGCAAGGTGTGGATGAAAGCTTCCCTGAATGCTGGACCCCTCTCTCCAGGTCTCTGTTTTCCCTCCTGGAGCTGCCATCCCAGGGCACTGCAGCCAGGAGTGAGCCCTGGGTACCCCCGGGCTGCACTTTCCAGCCACGTGACACCAACCCCTTGGTCAGTGAGTGCTGGAAGCCCATTCCCATCAGAATCAGCTCCAGTGGTCTCCTGTTCCTCAGCTGGCTCCTGGCCAGGCCCAGCTCCTGGTGCCCGCAGCATTTCCAGCTGAATGCTCATCATGTTTCGTATTCTCTATTGATTGTTGGTACTGGGAAACCTGAGAGGAGCAGGCCTGGCCCTGCCGTGGGGGCAGAGCAGCTTTTCCCCAGGCACTTGAGTGAAAGCCAACAGCCCTCGAACCTCGCAGGGAAGAGGGAGCTTTGTCTTGCCTTAGATGCACCACTCAACCAGGCGCATTCACTCCCCGCACAAATATTATCCCCACTCCCAGCTGGAGAGGCAGGAGCTCCTTCGTTTTAATAATTTGATTTTTGTTCAAGAAGCGCTCCTTGCCTGTGTTCTCTCTATATATATGCATGTTTTTAAGGCAGCCTTTTACCTCCCCTCAGCAGGAGCTCAGGAATTTTTTGTGGGTGAATTGCATTTGTGGATAATGAGAGGCTGTAATCACACACCTCAAAGAGCTCTTAACTATCTTCCCTCGGTTTTGGAGGCAGTGCAAATTACACAGGAGTGCTGAATTAGCCAGTGGAACTGCACTGTGTTTAAATACTTGGACAAGGCTCTGGCTGAGCTCCACTGACTTCAGCTAAGGTGTGTAAAGCTGTGCCAGCTGAACACCGAGTCTGAGAAATCACCTGTGTTTGAGGACCTAGAGCTGCATCCCAAAAGATTCTATAGGAATTCACAGCTGCTGAGTGACACCAGGCAGTAAAGTTAGGAGGAGGTTTCCTCCATTTTATCTTCTTGCTGTTTGGTATTGGAATAATAATGAGCTGCACGGGAAGAAGCCTTATTTGCTTTTTATGTCTCAACTTAAACATACTACAATGTGTTTATATTGTGTTACATCAATGCAAACGTATCCTGTAGTCAACCAGTTAAAGACACCTTTCAAAATATTTACATGTTGAAGCCAAGTATAAACATGGGAATGAAAAGCTTTAATAATATTAGCTAGGAAGCAGGCAAATATGGAAGTAGGAATTATCCTTAGGGAGTGTGGAGTGTGAGAGACCCTGTTTAACTGACAGTAAATCCTCGTGGCACAGGATGGTGATTGTGTCATTGCCTGCCATTTTTCAGGTCTAATTCGCCTGCAGGAGCTCATCAAAGCCCCTTCCAGATACAACATTAAAATCAAAATCCGCCAGCTGCCCTCTGGGAACAAGGATGCCAGGCCTCTGCTGAAGGAAATGAAGAAGGGCAAGGAGTTCTATGTGATATTCGATTGCTCGCACGAGACGGCAGCAGAAGTCCTCAAGCAGGTACTGGGGGTGGGGAGGCAGAGCTCCACGGAGCCTTGTTCCCTGAAACCTGCCAGCCTCTCTGATCCCACTCCCACTAAAACCAAAGGCACTCCCCAGCCTGGGCCAGGAGCTCGTCAGTGCAGAGGTCACAACAAAAGGTGCAGCAGCCCAGGGCTGCACAGAGCCACTGACACCCCCAGAGAGCCCCACCTGTACCCACAGGAGCAAACAGGCTTTCCTTTCTGACATTCCAAGTCCTGCCTGACTAGGGACATCACTTCATGTGTTTCAGCTTGTCCTGGTTTAATCAACAGATAATTAACAGTTTATTTCTTTCCCATTAAAAAAAAAAATGAGGCAGAATCAGAAGAAAACACTATCCTTTAAACCAGTGAGAGAGGTGGTTGTGCGGGGGCTGGCCCAGCCTGAGTGTGAGATTTGGGCAGCCACAGCAGGCAAGGACAAACACAGCCTGACATTAATGGGCTGGGACGTTCCCAGGGGCACACAGGGAGTGGTGGGAGTTAGAATTTACTGGTGTCACTTGCTGTGTATTCCTCGACAATCAAAGTCTAAAGCACAGTTTGCTGACCTGCAGGAAATAGCTCCGTATTTGAGGGCAGTTTCCTTCTTGCTGCACTCTAGGGATGAGAGACGAGTTGTTATTTCTCCTGCCAGTCAGTCTGATGGGATACCCCGATCCCAGAAGAGCACCAGAGAGCTTCCACTGACTAAATGCTCATAAAGGTCCCTTTCTGTTCCCATCCCAGAATTTTTTACTGAAATACTTAAGTTCTGCAGAGCAGCTTTTTGTGCCAAAGAGGGTAAAGCAAGTTGCTGCATTTGTGTGTGCAGCCTGGAATCTTCCTCTCCAGGCTGGAGAAATTTGGGACTTGCAGAATCCTAGTTCAGCTGCAGCACGCAATTCCTATGAGCTTGTAGGGTGAGATTTCCTGCTCTCAGGAATGCTGTCCTGCACTACATGTTAGGATTTTCTCAGGGTAAATGATTGAGGTACAGGGGTGGGGAGTAGCAGCACTGTTTGGGCACGGGGAGTGGGCTGTCCCCCCACTCTGCTCCCTGCAGGGCTGCCCAAAAGCATCCCCACTTTTGGCTGCTCCAAAAGGAGATTTGTGGGGGAAGCATTAAGTTGACAACACAGATTTTGAAGGACGGGCAAGATGAAGGTGCAGATGTCTGGCACCCTGCAGGAGGCACAAGGCTTCCAATATGCCAGGCTGAGTATGGAAAAAAACCCCAAAAAACAAAACCTGGGTGTCAAAGGAAGAGGAGGGAGTGCTGAAAGATGCACTGAAGCAGGGCAAAGCAGCAAAAAAGTTTGTGTGGGATATGGATCAGCCAGACAAGTGACAGGCTGCAGATACAGATAATGCTCTCAGTGCCTGAAGAGCTGGGGGAAGGAGGGGGAATGACAGTGTGGGAGAAAACAGGAAAATTGAGAGAAGTACACCTGTGGGTCAGAGCTGTGGGAGAGGAAGCAACATAAATATAGTCTAGAAAGAAAGGGAGAATGGCTTTTCTGTGAGCTAGTTCTGTGGCTGAGTGTAGTGCTGGCAGCAATAACTCAGGGGCTGAGTTCCTGCCTGGCAGAGGCAGCTGTGAAATGTGGAGGTGTGGAGGGCTCTGAATTCCTGTGGGATTGCAGGTTACAGGAAGAGCCCTGTTCATCTCCCCATCCCTGCACTCACAAACCCCTCTGTCATTTTACCCTGGATGGAAGCAAGATACCAAACGCTGGAGAAATCATTTCAAGGAAACTCTGTGATGTCAGTAGAGAATACTTTTGGCTTTGCAAACAATCCAGTAGCCATCACAGGAAAAACAAGTGTTGTTGTTAAATTATATAAGATTTCTAACAGGAGCAGGACTCAGGGTCACCTAAAGCTGTCCCCAAAGCAACTCCTTCTTCTCTGTTCACTGTATTTAGGTAATGTAGTAGGTGTTTGGTAGCCCATGGAGCAGGAAGAGGGCACCAGCCATGGCACTGCTGTTTTTCCAGGGAGGGAGGTGCCCAAAAGCTCCTCTGGGAGGAGAAGGATCAGCCCAGAACTCTGCTGGAGCTGTGCTGGCAGTGTGTGTACCAGGGTCCTCTTTACTCGCCTCCTCCAGCCTCTGCTTTATAAAACACCACAAAAACCAGATTTCTTCTCTAATTTCTGCTTATTTATGGCTTCCACAAAACCGCATCAAGCCACGCTTCCTTCCGTGCACAACAAGAGCAGGTGAACCAATAACCCAATTCAACCAAAATACAGGGTCTGCACTCAGCTGAACGAGCTATTCCCTGAACTCCCACATTTGCCCTTCTCTCTGACATGCTCAGAGAGCCTGGATTCCCTCTGCCAGCCCCACGAGGCCTGGCCCTCCTTTGCTGGTTATGGCATTTACCTGGAATATTTGGTGGACAGAGGGTTGGTGCTCTGTCTGCATTAGACAAGCACTCCCCAATTAACTTAAATATGGCTCTGCAAATTGCAATCTGTTCTATGCAAAGTCCTGCAATTTATTCTGCACACTGTTCAATCTGATATTGCCTTTTGTATGAGGAACTTGGCTGGAGAGGTCGAGTTGTTGTCCTAACAAACTCGCATTTGTGTCCTCAGTTTGTGCTTACACACCAGGAGCGAACACAGATTTTACTGCTAGGCAAACTCACCTCTCAGAAAGTACATCCCTGCTAACCTTAAATTACCTAGTCCTTTCTTCACACCCCCAAAATACATTGGAGGAAGTGTACTGTATATTTAATCAGGTTTAAGGCTCTCACAGAGCATCCTGTGGAGACGATGTGACAGACAACGAAAAAATCATTAATTCAGTTCCTCCAGAAGGCTGAAAAACCAGGTGTCACCATGGAGTACATTCCTGGTACAGTAATAGACGTGAGAATAGAAAACTTCAGCTCCTCACTGTGCTCCTTCAAGGAACCTGGCAGGTAGGCTGGAGCCCACTCCCTGCTAGGAAAAGGCAGGATTAGCTCTGTTCCCATTTCCACAGGAGAAATACCAGTGGCACATCCCCCAGGTGCCCCCCTGTGAGTGAGAAGCAGGGAGGGACTGGCCTTAGAAAACAGCGGGGCTAATTAATTGGAAAATGAAATGCATTTAATGGTCATGAAATTAAATAATAGCTCGAGTGAGGGAAATGCAGAGTGAAAGCAAGCACAGGATTTGGTGCAGTTCCCACTAATGCACTTGCCCATCATTCCAGTTCCAGCCCGCCTCGAAGGCAGACTGACAATGGATCTAAATGAGGCAGGGAGTTTTTCACAAGTTGAACAAATGCAAGTGAGATTGCTGGGATGTGATTCAAGCCAGGAACAGGGCACCCAAAAGAGATTTTCAGACACAAGAGAGAGTATTTTTATCCAGTCTCTGTCAGCTCGCCATATATAATTTGACCACTGATACTTTCTTGGATTAATTTCGTGGTTCATGACCCACAGCTGAAAGGGCACAGCTGCAAAGGACAAGGCCCAGGCTCCTGATCTGGAATGGATAATTAGAGATGGAAGTGTCTTTATCTCCTGTTGTCCAACCATATCTGAGTTTGGCTGAAGAACAAATGTTGTACAGGGAAGGCTGGGCAGGAGATGTACAAGGAGAATATTTGAGGCTGATTTCCCTAGTTTACATTCATCTGAGTACCACTGTAAGTAAAAGCTATTATTATTTAAATAGGACATTTGTATCAGGTGCATAATTATTTACATAATTACATGCAAAGTTATTTAAATAGCAATGTGCAATGAAACCTCATCCCAGTTTCCTGTGGGCAGGCACACAGACAGAGATGTTGCCTTCCCCTCTCTCTCCTGGGCTGCTTCTCTCTTTCAGGTCACCTGCTCTGTGGGAAGCTTTGCCAGGTGCTTCAGGGGTGTCCCTGCCTGGAATCCACCCTTGGTCCAAGCAGGCTCTTATTGCCCTGCTCCTGGGAGCTGCTGGGAGCTGCTGGGAGCTGCTTTCCTGTGTCTGCTGTGCTGCAAACACTCAACAGAAGAGACTTGGAATCTCCTATTTATACTGGCAGGAGCATCCAGGGAATTAAGGCTTGGGAGTTATTGATGCTTTGGGATGTCCAGCATGATTCTCAGCATTCTTCTTGCTTTTGCTTTGACTTGATTCCATCTCCTGTTTTCCTGCATCAGACCATTAAATTATCCTTCAGTGTGAATTTTGCTTAGCAGCCATATTACCCATAAACATAAATTATTATTGCAAGGTCTGTTTGATCCTCGAATAAAAAGCCCGTATTTAGTATCTAATGCACATGTCACAGGCGTGTCAAAGTGCTAAATAGCTTTTAGCTAATTTATCATCCTTAATGACTGAGAGAGGGGAGGACAACCAGTTGAGGCTGTTCTCATCGGGCTTTGTTTCTGTCTGTCGCAGGGTTTGAGGGTTTTGCTTGTCTGTTTGGGCATTTTTGTGCCCTGTTTCGGGGTGGTTTGGCTTTAAAGAACAAACCTGTAGCATGACTTGTGCAATCATGATCATTCACAGCTCCGTGTGTGTCCTGCCAGCCCTGCTCACAGGGCATTTCCTGGCGATCAATATTCTCCTGAAAGCTTTCACCCAGAGTGAGTTCAGAGGCAAACACTCCTGTCAGGCTGCTCCTCCTGGATCTGACAGGAAAGCTGCCCTGGCTCAGCTGCCTGCTTACCTTTAGCAGTGCAGCTGCAGCAGCAAAAGCTGGGAAGTGGTTCCCAAACACCCAGGCTACACTTGGTAATCACTGCAGTAAATGTGTCTCAAGCTGCATCAAGGGAAATTGGATATTAGGAAAAGGTTTTTCACAGAAAGAGTGATCAAGTACTGGAATAACCTGCCCAGGGAGGTGGTGGAGTCACCATCCCTGGGTGTGTTTAAAAAAAGACTGGATGTGGCACTGGGTGCCAGGGTTTAGTAGAAGTGTTAGGGCTGGATTGGACTCGATGATCTTAAAGGTCTCTTCCAACCTTGAGATTCTGTGATTCTGTGATTCTGTGTGTCTGGCTGCCTCATGTGAATTTGCATTTTAGGGCATTATGTGGAGTAGCACTGTCCGTGCAGGCAAGGTGGAGTTTGTATTCTCTGCTACCAGCAGTGCAGTGGCCTCTCAGCTCTCCTGAGAGGCTGCAATCCAAGCTGGAAGGAATCAGTAACTTGTCTGGGCATTTGGATCCCCCTGTGTAAACTAAGAACTTGCTTTCACCCTAAAGCAGCACCATGGACTGACTGCAGACATCCTGCAATGGACCAAAGACATTTAGGCATCTCCTGGGCTCAGACCACGTTTGTTTAACGTGGCAACTGCTCTGAGCCCCACAGGGTCACCATTGGGCTCTTTCAGTGCAGTTGCAGCTCAAAGGAGATCTGCATCATAAAAATCCCATAAATTTGGCACCTCCTTTGCAAAGCCACAGAAATCCAGTGGCTCCAGGGAGGGGGGCTGAGTCCAGCCAGCTCAGCTGGGAAACACAGCACACAAAAGTTCCCCTGGATGCAGCCCTGGATTGTTATCTGTGCATAAACAGGGCAGGAACAGCAGCCTCCATCTTATTCTACAGGTAATAAAAGAGCTCCAAGAAACAGAATAGAAGAGGATTAATAAAATCAGAAATAAAAAAGGCAATTTTGATGTGTAAATCCAGTGGAGCATTTCAATGAAATAGTTGCCTTCTGGCTTGACTTTTACTTCTGGCTGGAAACGGATCAGTTGTTTGCGATTAACACTGAGCTGGTTTTATTATCTGCTGCAGCTCAGAAAGTTCAGGGTTTTCTTTCTCCCTTTCTTTTTCTTTTCTTTTTTTTTTTTGTTTGGGTTTTTTGTTTGTTTTTTATTTATGTGAGGAATTGCCATAGACAATCACTCAACTGATGTTCAGAGGCTTCTGCCAGCAAAGAGAATTTTGGCCAGCCAAATCCCCCTGTTTCCCCCTGCCTTTCAAACAGCTATTCAGGCACTCCAAAAACTGTCCTAAAAGGGTATTAATAACAGATCCTTACATTGCTGTGATCAGGACTGAGCAGGAGTTAACCTTGGTCTGTGTTTCTGTCGTGGCAATGAATTCCTCAGCACTTTCCCAGTTTATAATTCCTCCTCCTCCTCACGAGATCCTAGAGAGGGCAGAATTCTCCTGTCCTGGTGGGATCGTGTGGGGATGTGAGGACGAGTGGAGGAAGGCTGCAGGGAGCTGTGGAGCAGCCAGTTGCCCACACACCCTCGGGGGTTTTGAGAGCATTCCCGCTGATTTTGGGGAGGGCTGAGGGAGTAAAGCACATCCTTCAGGAGCTGTCCTGCAGCACAAGGGCTGGGAAGGCAAACCTCGTCCTCCTCTGCCCGAGGTGGCCATCAGTGTCCATTTAGACCTCCAAAGGTTCTTCCATCCCAGCTGTTTTGGCACCCTCCTGCTGACTCACATTCCCCAGTGGAACAAAAGGCACTTAGAGAAACTTCCTTCTTTCTGTTTCCCTCCTTTACTCCTGAGCCCTCAGCAGTGTCCTGTTCTCACCTGGCAGCAGAATACAAAAACCTGCCCCTAAGCACTTCTCCCTACCAACTGTGTTGTCTGCTAATAAATTCCTTTTTAACACTTCCAGACCGCAGACTAAAGGATTTTGAAAATCAACATCTCGTTATCTCTAGTAATTTTTCTTGTCCTGGAAGTTTTGCAATCTTTAATCTCTTTCCTGAGCAGAGGTAATAAAAACACCATTTAAATACGACGGGATATTTTTGGCTCCTAAAGAAAAATGTAGGGTTTATTGCAATCAAGCTCTATGACCTGTGATGTGTTTAACCCTTGCTTTTCAAAGGCACTGCAGCACACTGCAAGCTTTCAGAGTAAAGTACCTTCACCTTTCCATCTCTTTCCCAGATTCTCTCCATGGGAATGATGACAGAATACTACCACTACTTTTTTACAACACTGGTAAGGAACACTAGAAACATCTGGGGGGGATATTTCCTTTGTTTCAGAAAAGACAGCTACATTTTCCCCTTTTTCCATGAGATTTTTGTTGCCATTAGTCAAGGAAACCCCTGGAGAATGGGTGCTAACACTACTTAGGAATATCAGAACCCACAATTTCTTAAGAAAGCTGTCTGGCCCCATTTCTGGGACTGGCTAACCCAGAATTAAGGCAGTGAAAATTAACTGCAGTATGCTGATTAACGAGAAACCATCAGTACAGATGGACCAGAGTGAAACAAAATAAAGAGTGAATGGCTTTGCACTGTGAGCACTGCTGGTTCATCACTGTTTAACCATTTCATTTACTTATAAAAACACAACATCACAAATGGATCAAACCACTCAGGAAATTTTATAATAAAAGCAAACCCCTAAGTTTTCTTTGATGGTACAAACACAGCTTGGGAGGGTCCCACGTGGCTGAGTCACCCCAGCTGCCCTGTACATGCCAGGCTCTGGAGCACATGGAGCCCACGTGCACTGACATATCCATCCCCAGCCTGGCAGAGGGGATGCACAGCAGGGGAAAATGGGATTCATAAGCAGCCAAAGCGCAGCGCTCGCCATGTGTCTCGGAATTTTACTCCCCTGGGCTTAGGAAGAAGCTTGACACTGGCCAGCTAATTCCTCATGTCGGCCTGTCAGAGCTGCAGCACTGAAATAAATTAGAATGTGCAGGCTGCTTGCAAAGCAGTTCTGCTGTGGGGAGCTGATCTTTTCGTTCCCAAAAGCAGCTGTGTGGCATGTCACCCATCTCACACGGCTTTGGCTCACTCAGGTTTCAAGCCGGAGCCAGGGTGGGCACAGGGGAAAAGCCCCACAATTTCCTTTAAAAATGGTTTTGTTTGTGTTCTCGCTGGCGCTCTAGGACCTGTTTGCCCTGGACCTGGAGCCCTACAGGTACAGCGGGGTGAACATGACGGGCTTTCGGCTGCTCAACATCGACAACCCGCACGTGTCGTCCGTGGTGGACAAGTGGTCGATGGAGCGGCTGCAGGCACCGCCCAAGCCCGAGTCGGGGCTCCGCGACGGCACCATGACAGTGAGTGAGCGGCCACCCTGCCAGGGGACATGGGGACAGGGAGAGAGCAGCCACCCTGCCAGGGGACATGGGGACAGGGAGAG
>VXAX01005679.1:12675-68826 GCA_013399835.1 Leptocoma aspasia
GACAGGGAGTGAGCAGCCACCCTGCCAGGGGGGCACAGGGACAGTGGGTGAGCAGCCACCCTGCCAGGGGGACATGGGGACAGGGAGAGAGCAGCCACGCTGCCAGGGGGACATGGGGACAGTGAGTGAGCAGCCACCCTGCCAGGGGACACGGGGACAGGGAGTGAGCAGCCACACTGCCAGGGGGGCACGGGGACAATGCCCCAGTTTGGTGCCATCGTTGGTCTCACTGCTGCCAAAAATGGAACTGCTGCCTGGCTTCTCCCATAGCCTTCTGCGTTGTGCAGCAGGAAACACAGCAGAAAATGGAACTTCCCAAGCAGGTGCAGGATTTATAACCTGCAGGGGCAGATACCACACGTGTGGAAGGAAGAAGCATTTTTAAACGGATAAAGTGCCCTTTCTCTTCATTTCCATCTCTACCGTAGCTCTCTCAGAAACTATGGCTTTTGAGATGTAATTTAAAGATAGAGGAGAGGTATCATCAAGCCAGGGAATCAGGATTCCTCCCCAGCACTCCCCCAAGTAGGAAAGGAAAGAATAGGAACAATTACATAGACAACATGACTCTATTCAGTCTGGCAGGGTGAAGGGTTGCCATCTCTTTGCAGTATGAGATAATGTGTCTCATGGACTGAGTGGAGCTCGAAGTGATAAGAAATAGACTTTATTGCACATGATTGCAGGGAAAATTTGGAAATGTCTTCACATCCTGAGGAGAAATGCATTAAGTGTGCTGTCCCTGGCATTGCACACACTGGTGCTGCTTTGGGCACACTGTGCTCACTTGTACCCAAAGGAGGGAGAAAGTTGTCCCTGGGAATTCCTGATGGGAATTCACACAGAAATCCCCCAAATACAACACTGGGAAAAGCAAAGTTCTCACCACTCTTCTGCTCTCCTTGCTGTCCCTGACTCTTGTGCTCTCCTTTGCATCTTCATCATCTCAGTGTCCTTGATGCTGTGGCACAGCACCGAGGGAAGCCTACCCCTCCTTGCTGGGATCATTTCAATATTCCCAGCAGGTTCCACTGTTGCCCAGTTTGATGGAGAGCTGCACCACTGCTGCATTTCATTTGCCAATAAGGCTGTGACAGGCGGCACAGTGCAGAGAGATCAGGACTGTACATCCTGTTATTAACTCAGGATTTATCCCTTCTGGTTCATGCTCTGCTGTTTGCTCTGAAAGCAGCTTGTGGGAAGTCAGCAGGGCATAAGCAAGACAGTTCTGAGTTCACATCCTGCTGCATGCCCAAACTGCACCCAGAGGCAGAGCTGGTCTAATGAGATCTCTGGCTTTCTTTGCAGTGGTTTAAGTAGCACACAAAAATCAGCAAAACAAGTTCCAGGGCTGACTCTGAGTCTCTTTCTCCTGCTACAAAAGCACAGAAATCAGAGGTGATTGACTTTGGAAAATGAGGTGACCTGTTGCACCCTACAGCAATAAACAGAGCCACAGTGAGGGGAGAAGTGACAAGCCAGGGGAGGTGGCAAAGCTCCCCGCCGCTGCACGAAGGAGGGACGAGTGACAAGTGGCACAAGGACAGGACTGAGCAGCCAGGCAGACACTGGGGACGCACAGTGTGTGTGGTCAGGACAAAGCATCAGCACCCCCAGGCAGAGCAGAGTGAGGACGGAGGGGCTTTCTCACCAAGCATCTCCTCCCAGCGTCTCTGGGCCTGGGACACAGGCAGAGCCAGTAAAATCCAATCCTGAGGGCCCAGTCCAGTGTAAAAACTGAGGTCTGCTGACACTGATGGGAATACTTCCATGGATTTTGAGGGATTTGGGGTCAGCCCTTGATTCCCTGAGTATGCTTGGAACAACTGTCTGTTGTGAGACACTTGGCAGTGAGAACAGCTGGTATTGTCTCCTCCTGCTTGACTCATCAGTCACAATGTTTTCTGATCTCACAATTTCCTCCCATTGTGGAGCATTATTTTGGGCAAATTCTGATGAGCACATCAAAACCAATTCCTCCTCTGCACTATCTTAAGATTAGTCCTAAAATTCAGATACACTTGAGCAAAACCCTCCAATAATGGTAGCACTGATGCTGTTGTAATTTACTCGAGTAAATGGCACAGACAAAGAATCAAAGGTATTAATTTCCCAGAGGAATTGCATGGAAAAGAAATAGAAAACTGATCAGCTCTGTAGTTCCTATAAAGGAGTCCAATTTCTCATCTGCAGAATTACTGCCCTTTTTTCAGGCCCCTGCTTAATTATTCATTAGATTTACCTGAAAGGTAATTTGTGCAGCATCATTAAGGGAGACACAGCCATTCCCGCCTCACTGTGAGAGCACTGAAGCCCAGCGCAGGTGAAGGTGAGACTTTTCTGAAGTGACAAAGTGGGACAGAGTGTGTGATGGCAGTTTGAGGCCATGCCTTTAAACCCACAAACCCACTCTCAAAAGAAACACAGACGCACAAGGAGCACCCTGTAATTTTGGTATCTGAATCTACGGGGTAGTGTTCGAGGATCCAAGGGCTGTACTGGGAAGTTACATATGTGAGTCCAAGTTAATCCCCCAAAACACATGTCCAAAGGGCATTTCCCCTCTCTCGAGGACACCACTGCACACATTTGTGCCAAAAGCCAGGATCCTGGAGGGCAGCGGGCCCTTGGAGGCAGCAGCTACCTGGGCAGTGGGATGTGTTCCAGGTGATCAGTGGGACTGGCTTCCCTGGAAAGCAGGGCCAGCCTGTCCTGTTGGGAAGGAAGCAATCCCACAAGTGCCATGAGAAGCGTGGCTCACACACCTGGGACTTCTTAAAACCCCTTGAACCCCAAGCCTGCCTGGGACGCCCTGAGCTCCCCTCCCAGCTGAAAACACTCCAAAACAAGGCGAAGAACGGGATGTGGGTGCTGCTGGGGCTGCAAGGCGAGCCGGGCGAGGCTTTTCCGTGGCGCTAAGGCGGGGCTGTGTTTGTGCAGACGGAAGCGGCGCTGATGTACGACGCGGTGTTCATGGTGGCAGTGGCCTCCCAGCGAGCCTCCCAGATGACTGTCAGCTCCCTGCAGTGCCACCGCCACAAGCCCTGGCGCTTCGGGCCCCGCTTCATGAACCTCATCAAAGAGGCAAGTGCAGAACCTTGCACCTTGACCCTCCCTTCCCTCTTCCCCGGCTCGGGTGGCTGCTCCCTGTCTGTCCTTGCCGTGCGTCACTGACATTTTGTGGGTCCCTGGGTGAAAAACCTGCAGAGGCTTTTCTTCCCAGGGAGAAGCACATTCTCAGCACAGAGTTTCTATAAACAATCTCTGAGCTGTGTTCTGTTCAAGGACATTGTCCCTCTGGCCTGTCTGTGGGAGGAAGCTGGTCTTGGTTATCAGTTCTCACTTTGTAGTGTCACATGGACAGGGGAGAGAGAGAGAGAAGGATTCTGCCATAGGCAGAGTCACAGCATTCTGGGATTCTTGTACAGGGCAGCAAGAAGAAAGCACCTGAGCTCTGTACATGGGCACAATATAGCCCAAGCCTTTAAACTTTAGAGTCATTGTTAATAAAATCATATTTAAGCCTTCTAATATATAGAGTAAAAAAATTCCGTTTCATCACGTCGGGCCACTTGCAATAGCCGTACTCCTGTTTCTGGCACTCACAGGGCAAATTCCCCCTCGCCTCCATGGCTAAACTCCTGATTTACAGGCACAAGGCTCTGCCTTCCATTCTGGTCCTAGCAAGCTGCTAAACCCCCAAGTCTCAGACTGAAACACTGTAAGATCTCCCAGGCTTTTTATTCGGTTAATGTTTGTTGTGGATGGTGATAATTTCTAAAAATATGAGGTAACTACAACAGCTGTTCTGGAAATTGAAAGAAAACTGAGTCTATAGCTCTGTCCTTGCTTCACTGTGCAATTCCAATTGTTTTGCAGATTGTTTGATCGGTGATCAATATCCAGAAAACATTGCAGCCAGTATTTCTAACACAGGAAATTGCTTCCTGAAGCAATGCTCTGTCTTACAAGACTCCATGACTTGGATTCTTGGATCCATGAGCTTGATCCAGAGATAGCCTAAAAATACGCATTTTAGTTGAAATGCCTGCACTCTTTCAAAAGTCCTGGTTTTATTTTGATTTTCAAATGGAAACCTTTCCTTTAGGGAAGTGTGGAAATGAAAATTGGAAATTATGTGGAGCATGCCACATATGTTTTACCTTTTCTCCACCTCAGTCCCTGTGTTTGAGGAATAATTATAATGAAATTGAAAGTTAACAAAAGACTATGTATCAGTGAATGCCCCTGCAATGATGCCCAACTTATTTTGGGGGATGCTGAGTATAAAACTAAGGGTTCCTGAAGCCTAAACCAGAATACTTTGCCCATGAGTACCAGATGTACCCCAGCAGATCAATTCAAAGCCTGAACAGTGACACAGCTCTCATTTATCACGGACAAGTGGCTTCTCTTGCATGGAGTGAGATATGGGAGCTAATTACTGATGGCCTTGCAAATAGAGTCTCTCATGGTCAGTAAAACACTGATTTAAATACTCTGAGAGTCTTATCTTCCCGTGTCTGATGTAGCCAAAAAAAAAAGGTGGTTGTTAAAATCAGAGGATAAGGTTCAATAAGACCATATTGCATTTCCTGTAAAGCCTAAAACATGAGTTGGAAACAAACAGCAAATACATTTGGACCTCCCTAGATCATGTTAGGGTCTGGTTTGTTCAACAGGGATAGAGGAATTTTATAATTAGGAATCAGTGAACAGGTATGGAGAAAATAAAGTCAAGGAGGCAGAGTGATAACTTGGGCCCACATAGGTAGAATTTAATTTTCCTGGTTTTTGATGTGGCACTGATATTCTGTGAAGGCATTTTACAGACTGATCTAAAGACAAATATTCAGTACTCCAGTCTAAATAAACTAGTTTCAGACAAAGAATTTGCCTGCAGTGATTCCTGCAGATGGTGGAGTTAACAAGTGCTTCAGTGGCTCCCTGGTGAGTTTTGCATTTTATTTTGGTGGTGAAAAGAACTGAGGTCACCTCATTTGCTTTGTGGGCCAGTGCTATGCAATGTGTGAGATCAAGGCTCTGCAAGAGCCCATTAAGGAGTTTTTAATGAAAAGCAAATCCTTGTCAGAAGCTGTGTCTCTCAGTGACCCAGTGCCATTCACAGCTGAAGGATGTTCTAATCTTGGAGCCCTTCTGGAGGCTTTGCAGGGAGTGCACTTACCCCTGCTCAGGGGGAAAAGGAGGTTGTTGTCAGTCTGCAGAGGGCCAACAGGGACAGAGAGGATGATCCCATCTTTTCTGAAGGAAAAATGGGAGTAAGCATGAAATATGTTTATAATTGAATGATCAAGTTCTGCTATGTCCCCTCAAAAGGATAAGGCCCCAGATAATGATTGTTTTTCAATTATCATCGAAACCAGTGTGAGCTCTCCTTGCTGAAATCCAGCCACAATTAAAAGAACAACTGCAGAGGAAAGGATAGAGATGCAGATTGGATTCTGAGTGACTGTTAAATGCCCTCAAGCAGAATCACAGAGAAAAATCTGAGAGATTGAAAGAGATCTGAAGAGATTTCAGTTCCTCCAGTGTTTCTGACGAGATCCATGCCAGGCACTGAGACCAGGAGTGAGAGCCATCCATCTGCATTCAGTACTGGGAGAAAGAACTGGAGGTTTCTCATTACAGTAAAAGCAGAAATTTAAATTATGACAGAGGTATCCGTTAATTTGTTCTGTTTCCGACTGGCAGGATCTCCAAACACAGGAGCACAAAGAATCTTGTAAGAGAGCAGAACTTTCTGTTGTTTAATGGTCTTTGATTACTCCCAGAGTCAGCATGTCAGAGTGTTTTCATGGCACTCCATCCCTGCAGAGTGGGACAAATGAAAAGGAGAGAGCAGTACAAGCCCTGATGCCAGAAGAGCCAGAAATCCCCACCTCCCCTGCTCTCTGACACAGGGGCTGTGGGGCAGCACTGAAATCTTTGTGCAGTGACTGGGAAAAGATGACAATATTTTGCTCCAAAACATGAAATAAAATCTCTTCTGCTGCATCTTTTTCATTGCATTTTAGCACTGAGTCTGTGGGTGCTGGCTGGATTTATTCTCTGAGCTCTGGTGCTGCAATATTCAGTTACATCAAATTGAAAGTTGTTTATTTTGGTAGGGCTTCTCTCACCAGATAATTTAATATTAACACTTGATCCACCCTCACTAAAACAATCTTTTTTTCTTTGTTTCACTTTTCATAAACTTTACTTCTAGTCCATGAAGTGCATTTCTGCTATGAGCCTGTTACTGGCTGTTACTCTGACCTGAAAACTCTTAATTAGGAGAGCAAACAAAACAACTGCCTGACCTGCATCCCATGGTGCTTTATTAGGAAATAAAGCTCAGCTTCCTGAGAAGACAATGAGGCTGAGGGCAATGTCAATAGGCATTCTTACTCTGAAATCAAATTTCAAGTGGAAAAACACTTGTTTATGGAATTATCTATGCCCAGATTGCAAAGTAATTGCAGGATTGCATGCTGAGAATAAATACATATTGAATTGATGAAAATTGATAAAAAATTATGTGCAAGGTACTGGTACTGTGATATCCAAAATCAAAACAAGCTGTTTGACAAAAAGATTACATATATTTTCCTCCATTCTGTTTTCAGCTCATTAAATGTTTCCTGGGCAGTAGACTTGTTTATAAAAAACAAGCAAGAACTATTATAAAGTGACTTTATCTGAACATATGGAGGATGTTTTGATATTTGCTGCACAAAACATTTTTTCAGGACACATTTAATATATCCAGGCTTACTCAAACACAATGCACAGGTTACATTTTCCATGGTCACAGTCCAATATAATCCCACCCCTCCAGCCGTGGAAAATGCACCTTTCTGCTTCTCACTGCATTTCCATTCCAGTGCTGCTCAGTGAAAGCCCAGGACTTTTCCTGGACCTCTTCAAGTAAAGAGGCTGTGGAGCATCATAATTCGCAGTTTATCTCCATAGATAAAGCCCTGTGCTGGCGAGTGCTGAAATTCTCTTTATTCCATCAGTTATGCCAAATTTGGAGCAGGATAATGGCAAAGTCATGCCCTAACTCACTGTATTCCATAATCCTGGGGGATCTCTGTTAATAAGAGGATTAATTGTAAGAGCTGACAAGTTGATGTATGGCTCATCACACACGATTTCCACTCCAAGGAGAAGCAATATCACTGTCACTTGAATCTGGCAGCTCTCTCTGCAATTCCAATAAAGTAAGGGTTTTCTCTTCCCAAAGGGAAGAAAACCAAAAGGAAATTAAACTGGTCTTGGTCAGTAGCATTTTGGTTATTATTTATTTATTTATTATTCATTATTATAGTGGTATTGTTATTTATGGCCTTGGGAGATTTTGTTACACAAGAGAGACCTGAGGTGTTCTGAGCATTGTAGGTTTAGGTGTTCCTAGGTTTTTAAATTTTTCAATCAGGTGTCAGGTACCATCAAAGCCCTCATCAGAAATTTGGGAATAACGGTTCCTTCACCCCTGCAGTTAATTAGGAATGTACATTAAATCAATAACTGATGTTCATTTTGCCTAGGAACTTCTGATAATAAATAAACAGATGATAACCCCAAGAATTAAATATATATACCATGAGTCAAAATAATCCCACAACAAAACAGAGTAGGCAGGAAAATATTGTTATCTTCAATTAGACTTCGCTCCAGCTTCTGAGTGTACTCCTCCCACAATGAACAGTCCAGGTGACTGATTTCTGACCAAACTCCCATTAAAGCCAGAGAAAAACCCAGCTTGCCTTTAGGGAAAAGCTTCCAAATTTTCAAGTTACACTTAAACAGCAAGAGAAGGAAAAAAGAGAGAGAGAATAAAAAATAAAGGTCTGTTCTACAAAATAAATAACTGAATCTGGTGTGTTTGGGGAGTTTCTTGAGTCATTTTGGACACTGCTCCAGGGATGCAGAGGGTGGGATTGTTTGGTGCCTGTGCAGGGCCAGGGGCTGGGCTGGGTGATCCTTGAGGGTCCCTTCCCACTCAGGATATTCCATGATTCTCTGAGAAGTCTGGAAGCAGCTGAACTGATTGATTCTGGGATTGAAGTGTTGATTAGCTCTGGCTGGAATGGAGGCTGCTGCATTGATCCAGGATGGAGAAGTGGAAATTGATACAAAGACCCTGTGATGGGTGGGAATTGCTAAAACTCCTCTGGAGTTTGACCTTGGAGGCTGAGTCAGCTCCGTTCTCCTGTTGTTGTAATTTCCCATCAATCTATTGATAGGGATTGTAGTTGGAATATTTAACCCCAGAGTTCAGCTTGTGCTTTCCCCACAATCCTCATCTTTTCAAGCAGGGAAAGCAGGGAGTTTCACAGTGAAAGCAGGGAGTTTCACAGCTCTCATTAGGTTGCTTTGGGTATTTTGGCCATGGCAGGTGCCTGCCAGCCTCTGAAGGTGGCTGAAGTTGTGTCTGTAACCTGTTCTGCTCACTCCCTTCTAGAGGCTTAGTAAGAAAGGGTCTGAGCAGCTGCTCACTGTGATGCTTTTTGATCAATTACCTGATCAGGTTCCAATTCAGCTTTTATTATGTCCTGTAACACTCAATGTGTCACCAGAAACATAAAAATTGCTACAAATCCTCTGTGTGAAAGCATGAAATCCCATCCCTGTGATACACACACATGCAGCTCCTGGCTTTTCAGGAAGTTCTGCTTCATTTCAGTTTGTTAATTAACAAGAACTCTACATGTGCTGCTTTCTGTGTTTTGGTTAAGAAGCAAGAAAATAAAAATCAGAAATTAAATTTAGAATTCAGATGGTATCTGAAGTGTGTTCCTCACCATTAGGGTTTAAAGATCCCATCAGCATTTAACCCTTCTGAGAAACAGTCCCTGTCTCCTGTTTATACTGAAGTCACATTTGGGTCATAATTTGGTGTCTGAGTGGGACTGAAGTTGGACAAAGGCCCTGTGCACTTCTCTGTACCTCACAATTTAAGCAGCTTGTAATACCTTTTCCTCCCTTTAGTGCAGAGGCAGAAGCACCAAAGCCTGTTTGGAACAGTGAGATGCATTTCACCATATAAATCTCTTTTCCACAGGAGTGGAGACGGAGGTTCCTGCTGCCAGTTCCCAACATAACGTGTTGGGTTTTTATTCAGGATCAGCCCCTGTTAGCAGGGAAGCTGAGCTCAGGATATGTGATCAATAAATGGGAGCAGCTCACAGAAGCAAATCACCCTCCCTCCTCACCACCCTGATCTCTAAAGAGCAGATTTTATAAAATGTTCCATCATGAAAAAGAGATGGAAACACATCAGAGGAATAAAAAGACAGGCTGGGAAAAGGGGTGTTAGAGATTGAAATTCATCCATATGTGTCCCCCCCGCTATCTTGATTATATCATTATAATAAATAAGTAATAAATAACCCTGCGAGTGTTTCACTGTTTACAGCAGAGACTCGTGTATACTCCCAAGTCATTAAGATAGAAAATCTCACAGCAAATTTGTTGCATTCATGCTTTTCCTTTCTTATGTTACTTAAGTGTGTTTCAAAGTCCTGCTGTTTCCACAAATTCCAAATGCACCAGATTTGCCTGAGGCACGTGGTGAGAACTCCCCAGCATCTGAGATTAAATCCTGCAGATTCAGGGCTGGAATTCAGATCAAACAGGGAGGGGAGGCACCAGTCTGTAAGTGTGGTGATTTTTAATGCAGCTTTACTTCTGTCCTCTGTCTCCAATAAATTAAATGAGGCAAGGAACGATGTGTGGTGGAAAAGCTTGTAATTTAAAATTATATGGCTGACACACACAAAGGAACGATGCCATCATTTATCGTCAGCTCTCCTTGTATCTCTGACAAATTTAATCTAATGGGGGACCTCCCAAAAATAGATTATCAAGATTGTCTGCACTTTGAAACCCATCACTTTGTTTTATGGATAAGCACCAGCCCTGGGGACAAAATGGGGTGGGAAGGAGGGAGATCTCATTTCAAGGCAAGCAGGCTGGGTGGGAGGCTCACAAGGTCCAGGAGACTGAAACTGTGGAGAAAGCTCATCCTTGCCCTTGATCCTTCGCCCAGAAGAAGGGCTCCCCAGCACAGGGAGCCCTCCTGGCTGTGCAGGACAAATCCAGGCCCTGGTGCCAGTGTTTAAAACAAGGGTTAGGATTCACTGGGTTGGGCTGGAACAGGGAAGTGCTGCTTGGACCAGACCTGCTCCTCTGTGACTCATGTGCTGTCCTTCCCCCTGGGTGTGACACTCTGTGGCCTTACCCTGCAAAGCGTTTATGGGGTCTCTGTGGCTGGCTGGGCTTCTCCTGGAAGCTCCAAGGCTTGCACAGAGCCCCACAGCTTGGACAGAGCAGACTCCTTTTTTTAGTTCCTTAATGAATTCTTGTGCAGTGCAGACCTGCCCTGGCTTTGGGCACATGCAATTCTCCCTTTCTCTTTAGTCAGTCTGTATTTTTTTTGTCAGTACCAGACACATGTAAATCAATCTATGTAAACTGTCACAGACTTGTGCCTGGTTGCAAAATGCAAAACATATCAGAAAGAAACGAAACAACAACAACAAAAAAAGGGGGTTTGTCAGAGTAGCAAAGCCACATATGGTTAAAAACCCCCAAATCCATAAGTGATTGGACGCTGTGATGTATTTAAATTGCAGTCCTTGTTATGGGTTCAGAGTAGCTCCTGCTGGGTGCCACAGGCAGGGTGTGTTTGTGTCCCCAGGCACGGTGGGAGGGCCTGACCGGGCGCATCACCTTCAACAAAACCGACGGGCTCAGGAAGGACTTTGACCTGGACATCATCAGCCTCAAGGAGGAAGGCACGGAAAAGGTAAGCAGGTCTTTTGTAAAAAAACAAGGCAAAAAGTTAATTTGACAAGGGCATGGTTCCTCAGCTTGAATCTCCTGTGACTGGGGGAAAAAACCCCTCTATTCTCAAGTGATTTGAGTCAGAGTTAAAGCAGAGCTGCCAAGATTGGGTTTTTATTTTACAGTGCATTTCGAGGTATGGGAAAGGGATGTGGGGCAGGCAGTACTTATCTAATGGAAAGAATCATTTTAAGTGCACCTCATTTTCAATTTTTGTCACTGCAACTGTGGATGGTAAATTCACATATAGAGATAGATAAATTTATATAGCAGTGCACAGATAAATGTGACATGAGGGAGAGAGGAAAGAAGGCACTTGAGTAATAACCTCAACAAAGTGGAGATGTTGAGAATTCTCCAGGTTTCTGAGATTGGATTTGTTCTCTTTCCCTTTTCTCAGCCCTCAGCCAGCGATGTGGGCTGCCCTGGGGGTGGCAGCTGTGGGTGTCCCAAACCCCAGCACAGGTGACAGCAGCTCCCGAGGCTGCTGGCCCTTGCTCTGTGTGCTGGCTCAGCTCTGGGTGGTAATTGCTGATGGGTTAATTGAGAATTTAACTGTAATTGCTCCCACACAGCTCTCCAGACAGCTTCTCTTTTCATTTTTAATGAAGCACTCTGTTTATTTTTCCCTGTACCAAGGCTGCTGGCGAGGGTTCTAATCATTTGTATAAAGTGTGGAAGAAGGTTTGTACACAGACAGGTGATGCCAAAACCCTGTGGGCTGGGTTTTCACACTCAGCCTTTGGGTTTCAATGGTGATTCTCCTCTTGCAGTTTAGAGACAACAGTCTCTCTGAAAGCAGGAATTTTCCTGGTAGGGTAAGTTTTGCTCCACTTGAGACATTGTAATTGCAAAGACTAAAGAGATCTTGGCATCCCAGTTGTCTGGGATTCAGCTTTTTCACCAGAATCAGGGGAATTTAATTAGTATTTTACTTCTTGGGAGCTGTGCTTTGCTGCAGTGCTTTTCCCATCTTTGAGTAGAGGCCCCTGCTGCAGCAAAACCAGTCCTCTTTTCATGTGCCATCCTTCCTGATTCACCTAAAATTTACCCTGAGGAGTAAAATTACACTATTTTGGATGTGTATTGGCATCAGCTCCAAAGTCTGGTTTAATGTGCAGGGTTGGGGGCGTTTTTCCCCACACAAATCTCTCAGTGCTGGCAGCGTTCAAGCATTATTGCCTCAAAATTTGGATGAGTGTGTTATTAGCTCCTTACAGAAAATAACAGAGATGATTAAGTGGGTGCTGTCATTCACTAACATATGGAAATTGGGACTAAGCTTGTTTATAAAAGATGTAAATTACCCCAGGAGTCTCGTCCCTTTTTGAACGTAAGGTGCTTAAAACACAAAAGTGGGATTTGGAGACCAGCTCCACGCGCTGCTCCCCACAAGACTTACAACCCCTGGCTGCTGTTCTACGAGGAGAAGATAAAAACTGCATCCACTAACTCTGAAGTGTTCTGCAGTCATGAGACAGAAACTTTTATAGTGCTCAGAATTGTATTTTGTCCGTGGTTCACACAGATCCCATTATTCCACACCTCTCCCTCATATGCAGTTTAGAAAGGTTTTGGGTTTGTGCTGTTTTTGTGAGAATAGACCAGTGTAAAACACCCTCTACAACCCTTTCTGTGTTCTCATGGAGCACATATGTACTTAATAACCCAGTTTAATCTCCAACAGATCAGGCTGAGGCACAAAGGCCCTCTCCCCTCCTTGCTGGGGAGTAGATCATCCCCTGACAGGCAGCAGCAATCTCCCTTTTGACTGCAGGCATCTCGTGTTCTGCTGAACTGATTTAAACCAAATTACAGTTGGTTCAGAGCACGGGCTCGCTGGCAAGGGCACATGACACCTCTCAAACTTGTCACTAAACTGCAAAACATCCCCTGGACTCCCTGCAGTGATGTCCTCCCTCCTGCCCCTCCATCCAGGGCTGCCCTGCGGTGCTGTCCCTTTGCCCAGATGTGCAGTGCTCTCCTGGTGTGTTCCGTGTGCTCTGTGACTGTGCTGCTCCCTGTTCTCATGGCTGTCCTCCTCTTCCCCTGCTGCCAGCCAACAAACACATTCCAAGTCAGTAACAGTGAGCAGAAGGGCTCATCCACCCTGGTGCAAATCCAAGGACACTGGATATTTACTGTATTCCTTCCTCAGGCTGCCATAATAGCCAACATTTTATCTCCTTTGTAAATTTGTGCACTTTACAGATCAGCTTCCCAACCTGATCTAGTTTTGGAAACAAAGGGAATGACTGACAAATGCTTGGCATAAACTTTTTTTTTAATGGCACACAGGTGTCCCCACTAAGAATTTGGAAAAAAAAAAGTTTGTAAGGGGCAAAAGCAATGGCACCTGGGGACACAAACCCCGAGTTTGCTTGAAATGGTTGTGCTCTCCACAATGCCCAGCACAAACCAACCTGCCTGAGCCAGCTCCTCGCCTGGAGCTCCTCACATCAGCCCTCAGCCAGGCTGGGCACAAAAATCCAAGGGCAAAAACACTGCAGATGCTTCCGGACTGCATTTAAGTTGGGTAAATATTGATCTGAAGAAATAACATGGTTATAATTTCTGCCCCCACAGTGCAGATCCAAATCCTCTGAAATCACAAATATCTTCCCTGGAGGCTTTGGATTGGGCAGTAAATACTGGAAATTTTCACTGTCTTTGGGGCCAGAAAGGAATTTGCCTTTGCCACTGATGTTTGCTGAGCAAATATTGCTCGGGGTGTGAAATGGTATCACCTTGATAGCTCTGGTACATCCAGGAGTCCAGGAATGACAGAATAATCTTTGCTAAACCTGCTGAAGGCACAGGGCAAGCAAAAAGCCAGTGCACCCATCAGTCAGGCCAATGCAGCTGTTCAGGCTTTTAACCTGTTCTAGCAGAAGAGGGAAGTCTTGCCACATGTCTCAACTCCACCACTGACAAAATTTTTTTAAAAAATCATAAAAATGGACATTTGACTTTTTTTTAGCAGGTAACAAAGCCAGCATGTTCCACTTTAGTAGCCAGTTGGCCACCTCAGCACTACACTGCCAAGCCTCATACTCTCACTGCTCCTGGGTTTGCATTTATGCATTTTGCAGTCATTCCCTGGGGTTTCTGAATCAGCCTGTGGTGTTGCTGTCTTTCTCCGAGCTCCTGCCCTCCTCCAGCACTTGGTCCCTTCCTGAGGTGACCCCCGAGGCCAGTGCTCTTGGGGTTTAGGGGATTAGGGCAGCCTCTCACCCACTCTCCTCTGTGCAGATCGGGGTCTGGAACTCCTACAGTGGCCTTAACATGACAGACAGCAACAAGGACCGCTCCACCAACATCACGGACTCCTTGGCCAACCGCACGCTCATCGTCACCACCATTCTGGTAAGGCTGCCCAGAGCTCACACTGAGGCTCAGGATCCACACACACAGGCATGAGATTCACTCAAAAACACCACACTGCCAGTGGAAGACTCCCAGGAGCTTCTGCCTCCAAAACTGTTTCACCTTCTCCAGCGTTTCAGATGAACCCTGCGCACTTTTCCTCCCAGGAGAAGGAACACGCACAAACACTCAGCTTTGGAGTCACTGCTTATACATCCTTTGTTTTACTGAAAATGAGACTAAGAGGGCTGAAAGGAAGTGTTAGACAGCAGACAGGCAGATTGAGTCATTGTGCTTTCTGTGAGGAATGGAAAAGGTGTAACTGGGTATTTGGGAGCTGCTCTGCCTCGTGCTTTCTACATGCCCACTTTTGTTCCAATTGCTCTGCTTGATTCCTCAGGAGGAGGGAAAGAGCTCAAAGGCTCCTTCTACACTATGTGTCTATTGACAGAGGTTTTGCCACATGAAACTGCTTGCCCAGACCTCCTTCTATCCAAAATCCTGTAAAAGGGAAAGCAAAAATGCACTTGGCAATCTGCCTTTGCTGTTCTCCATTCCCTCTTCACCCTATTTGAAGATTTTTCTCAGTAAAGACTCATTTTTCACAGAATATAAAATGTTACCTTCCCCTTATGGGTTTTTTTCTGTTATTTAGGATACTCTCTCCTTCGGTATCCCTTCCTGTCCCTTGGAATGGGACAATGTAGGGTCCAGACCTTGGGTCTGAGTTTGGAGCTGGGCACAATTGCAATTAAAGCTCCTGGGAGCCACAAATGGTCCATTCCACTGAAAATTAGGGCCCTTATGCTCATCACTAATTCATTCAGTGAGTTTGTTAACACACCTAGAACAGCTTTTAATGCACACAGTAAATTGCTGGTTTCCATGTACTTGCAATCCCTTTGGAAAACACTACCATCATGTAGAGAAACCGATCTAATCCGAGCCAAGGCTCCCATCTCTCACTGCCTGTCTGCTGTCTTTTCCTGCAGGAAGATCCCTATGTGATGTACAAGAAGTCTGACAAGCCCTTGTATGGCAATGACAGGTTCGAGGGGTACTGCCTGGACTTGCTAAAGGAGCTGTCAAACATTTTAGGCTTCATCTATGAGGTCAAACTCGTTTCTGACGGCAAATACGGAGCCCAGAATGACAAGGGAGAGTGGAATGGGATGGTCAAGGAACTCATAGACCATGTAAGACTGAACCCTTCTCTCTCTGTTCTCCTTTCACCTGGGGTATTTTACATCTGAAATCTTTGCTGTGGTTTTCACCTCTTAGAGCCACTGCTGTGTCTGTTTTGCCACCCATCAGAGTAGGAACGTTTGAATGAACAGTTTTCAGGTGTTGGGGGGAAATGTCCATCAGTGGCCATGTCCAAAATGTCCCCCTGCCTTGGAAAAAGAGGAAATGGAATGTCACACCCCCCCAAAATACCCTAGAAATGTTAACTTTTGTTGAATTTGAGCCAAAATTGGCTTACTTTTTAATACTCGAGAAAGAAATGGAGGGAATTGCCGTGGGTTTGCAGAACATGAAGGAGATGAGTATTTTCCCTTTTGTGTTTCCAGAAAGCTGACCTGGCTGTTGCTCCTCTCACCATCACCTATGTCAGAGAGAAGGTGATTGATTTCTCCAAGCCCTTCATGACGCTGGGAATCAGTATCTTGTACCGGAAGCCCAACGGGACCAACCCCGGCGTTTTTTCGTTTTTAAACCCTCTCTCCCCGGATATTTGGATGTATGTTCTCCTGGCCTGCCTTGGAGTCAGCTGTGTCCTCTTTGTCATTGCCAGGTAAGGCCAGGGCAGAGTTTTGGATGCCCCCACAGCCTCTCCCCTCACAGGTGTTGGATGGGCTCTGGAGTACTGGGGTAGCAAACCATCCTAAGGGGGTTGTCCAATCCTAAAACCTTTCTGCAAAGTGTTGGTATTTTCTCATCAACACTGCTCTTCTGTATTGCACCGCGGTTTTGCTTTCTTTAAGGGCTGTTCCAAGTGAAATATCCAATGGGATGCATCAGGAGGCACCACCCCAGCAGATACGTGCTGAAAGGCAGTTTGTTACTTGCATGTAGGAATTTCCCTTTTCCACTCACGGTGCACACAGTTCCAAGGTAAAAGACCCAAAAGGTGAACCTAGTTTTGCTGGAGGTCCAACCTTAGAGGTCTCTTCCAACCTAAACGGTTCTGTAAATTGGAGGAGGAGAGGTCACGGGTTAACTTCCCAGGGGTGGCCTGAGGAGGAGGAGTTTATCCCTCCCTGGCAGCTGTGGGGCTGTGTGCAGTCACTCACGACTTCCCACAGGCTCCTGCAGTGCCTCACTGTACCATAAATAATAATTCTACTCTGCACAACCCATGATCTCAGTCATGACTAATCTAAAATCTGCTCCTCTCTGCCAGATTGACTTTTCTGCACTTGTGTGCCAAGACTGAAAACATCCCCCAGCCCTCTCCACCTCAGAACAGTGGAAGGGAACACAAATCCTTTCTTCAGGCTGACGCCTGAAAGCAGTGCCTGGTTAGATTCAGCTGCATGGACTGAAGAAGTGAAATTGTGTTCGTGTTAATTTAGATTTATACATTTTAAGCTAAGCTGTTCTTGAAACCCACATCGAGACTTGTCCATGTCTCCAAATACACCGAGATTTCTGTAAGATTTGCAAAGTGTTTCAGCAAATATTGGTTGGTTTTAATAACCCCAGAAACCATCCACTTCTTAGCACTGTCACAGTAAATTAAATGGTTACCCACATTTTGACATCAGTTCCTGGAAAACAAATACTTGGGAATAATTTGCACAGACTGGTATAATCCTCCTGTCATTTCTTTCAACTTTTCAGCAGCTGAATAATTTCTCATTTGTCTCTGAGCCTTATGTAGCCCTGTCATTGTTACATTAATTTTTAAACTCAAACACTGAAGTTTTTATCGCTGTGAAGGGTTGCAGACTGGCAAAGCTCTGTTCCAAGTACACTGCCAGTGGATGAACAAGGTGTTTTCTGCCAAAATTTCCCTTTCTGCTAATGCCATGTCAGCTGTGCTGTTACGTCAGTGAAGGCAGAGCCAAGTAGCTGAGTCAATAATGTCACGCAGACCCTGTGGAAAAAGGTGCTTGGCTGACCTTGAGCATCTCACCTTTATCAGAAACCTCAGCACAGCTGCTGCTGAAGAGGGAGAAAACCAGGGGGGAAAAGGCCAGGAAAAGAGAAGGTCTGAGCAGTGATTCTGCTGAACTGTAAACCAGAGCTCAGCTCAGCAATAGAAAGTCAAGAAGAAAATCAGCTTTTGTTTTGAGGTGTAGAAGAGACGTACACCCTACTAATACATTGAAATATGTACCCAGGGCTAGAAAAACCTTCCCAGTCTGGAAGACAAGGCTTTGCTGCCAGAACTTCATGGCCACTTTCTAGCAATGGCCCTTTTGCTCTCTCTGCGATGGAGACATTTGTGTCCAGCTCACTGAATGTGGTGGTTTTCTGAAACCCTACAAAATTCCAGGCTTGGGTTTCCCAGGCAGGTCAGGCAGAGGGATTTATTCTTCTTCCTGCCCTGTGTGAACACTGTTGGGTGAACTCTTCACTCCTAGGGCTGTTGGAAACCTACTGGTCCTAACTGGGGGTCTCTCATGAAGGATGTGTTTCCCTCTGTGTGCATGAACTGAGTCTGGTCACTCCATAACACCTGCTTCCATTATTACAGTAGGAATCTGAAACATCTAACTTGGGACTTGCTTTTCTTTTGATGGGTGCATGCAGAACTGTTGTAACTCGAACCTGAAAACTTTGTCTTTTGTCATGATATTTTATACTCTCGTTCTGGGTATTGTGCAGCTGATGGCATCCTGAGCTACATCCTCTCCCAATTAACGGGCTCATTATTACCAGACTTCATTACTTCAGCTAAGCAAGGCACTCCGCTCGCAACCGTGCATAAATTCAATGCTTAATTATATTGTTGCAACAGTAATTAGAATGTGTTGGGTGAGGCTGTCAATTAAAGCTGCATTCACACGTCCCATGAGGAAGCCCCGCGGCACTGGGGAGCCAGAGGGGCACCCTGAGGAGGAGCAGTGTTTGGGGTGCTCCTGCTGGGTGTGTGCTTAGCCCAGAGCTCTTCCAGGGAATGGCTGTGCAGCTCCTCCCCGCAGTGCCCATCCGATGTCCCTGTGGCCTCCCAAAGCTGGGAACAGCGGGGTGCTCGGAGCGCCTGGGCTGTGCAGCTGGTCCTGTATGGGCACATGCTGCAGAGTGGGGCTCCGTGGTCCTGGTGGGTCCTTGCCAGCCCAGAACATCCAGTGATTCTGGGAATGATGGCCAGCTGCTCTGCAGGGAGAGCACGTCCAGCACGCACCGACAGCCAGCGGTGCTGCCCTGAGAGGGCTGCTGCTCCTTCCTTATGCCCAAAACGCAGCCAGGAGCAGCCCCGTGGCTCCCAGCAGTGCCCTGTGAGTGGGGCAGGGAGCCGTGGGGCCGTGGCAGGGAGGAGAGGAAAGGAGAGGAGCAGCAGCCCCGTGCCAGGCCCAGCAGTGTGCCATGCATGGCTCCACAGCTGATCCCCAGCTGGCACAGGGCAGTGCCAACGTCCCGGGGACACCCTTCGTGCCAGGTTCTCCCTTGGCACGGGGCCAGCCCTCCATCCCGGGTTCTCCCGTGCCTGTTCCCTGCGTGGTGCCGTGCCGGGGCGCGCTGCTCAGCAGGTTTGCTGTGTGTCCTCTGCTCGATGTTTACAGACTGTTTCTGTTGACTGCCACAGGTTTACACCATACGAGTGGTATAACCCCCACCCGTGCAACCCAGACTCAGATGTGGTGGAAAACAATTTTACTTTACTAAATAGTTTCTGGTTTGGAGTTGGAGCTCTCATGCAGCAAGGTACACCGGTTACACTTCGTTCTCGCACACGTCCCACAGTCTGCTCAAGGGCTTCTGTGCTGGTAAACTCCACCCTCTGTAAACTCAGCATGTACTGTAAAACCTGATCTCAGACACGCAGAGCAGCGCAAGGGAAGGGAGCCATGTGCCACTGCCACGGGGGAGCCGTGCAACCCAGACCAGCAGGGGAGGAGAGAAAGGGGAGCACACAGGGCCACACGGGAGTTCTGCAGCTGGAATGGAATTCCATTGCAAGAGGGATATGACGTGGCCCATGCTGAAATTGAGTTTATTGGTGTAAGAGTTGTGGCAACAGGAAAATGTTGGGCTCCATCCCAACACAAATAGCCTTAGCTGCCCTAGAAGAACTGTCCCAGCTGCCAAACAAGGAAAGATGCTCTTTCTCCAAAAGGGTTGTTGAGTTTGTAGGCACTTGTCAAACATGTTTAAAACCAACACCAAACCCTGGTTTTCTATGGCTTTTCTGCAGGTATGAGTCCCATCCTTCTGTAAATGCATCCAACCCTAGAAGCCTTAAATTAACCCAGTCACAAGCCCCTGTTACCGGTGATTTTGGAAACAGCTGACATTTTATTCAGATGCCAAGGAAGGGCAGTGAAGCTTAGTCCAAGTGGGAAGTCAAATAGATCTATATACTAAACACATTGGTTTATGGCATTTATGTTCCAAGGTTTCCAATTAAATCACTTTTCATCAAAACTGGGGTCCACTGAAAAGAGAGAAAATGTTTTCTGACAAACATTTCAAGTTGAATCAAAGCTGAACAAAAAAGACCCCACCCCACAACAACCAAAAAGGCAAAGCCCAGCACTACCTTGGTATTAAATTCCTAAACATTTAAGTAAGGAATGTAAAACTATCTCTGCATTCATACAGGTACAGTTTATTCTTTCCTCTTTAACAGATATGAGTAAAAAAAAAAATAAAAATAAAGAGGATTTTTTCCTATATGTGGTAGAGAATAAAGTTTGTATTGACCTAAGATGCACTTGCTTTTTGTGGTGCATTATTGTATTGAGAGGATACAGAGCTTCCCCACAGAAATTGCTTTGAAGGAAGTTGGATGAAAGAAGAGCATTTCTGCTTTGTTCTGGAGCTTTTTTGTTTTGTTTTCCTTCCAATTTGTCAGTGAAACACAGGCTGAGGTTTTACAGTATCAGGCAGGTGTGTGTATCTAACTGTGGTTGCCCTGTGTGTGAAAGTGCCCCAGGATTTTGTGTTTCCTGTCCTGCCTTTTTTGGAGTTTACCATCATCCACAGCAAACTGTGGGATGCAGTGTCTGCTCGTTACCACTACCTTGGGTACATGACAGTCAGCCCCAACCAGACTCTGCTTGTCTTTTAAAGAGATTCAAAACAAAACAAGAGAGAAAAAGAAAGAAAGGAAAAAGAAAACATTTGTAAGGCAACACAAATGTTTCCATGTGCAAACTTGTGGTGTGATTGTCTGTGCATCATGGTCACGTGAAGAGTTTGGACATGATGGGAGTGGTGGTGGAAGTCTGGGTCTAGCGTTGCGCTCCTCCTCCTTGGCAGCAGCTGCTCGTTATGCTTGACTAGAAGCCACTTGTGATTCAATTTTAAAATGTGATGATCAGACTTTCTCTTTTCTACAGAGCGTGAGCAAAGTCTGGATCAGGATTGGCTGTCATGTCTGCCATAAAAAGGCACTAGAGAGACTTCAGCAAGTATTGTCTCTGCCCCCGAGTCTTGCTGGCAACATTTTGATTTAGATGCTGCTTCCCCTGTTTTTCCCCTGGAAGTCTCAGATGTGTTTGCATCCTCTGAAAGCATCCAAACAGGGCACATTTCATCCAATCCATCCAGGGAAGCTGTCACTGTCAGAAAGGAGAGCTGTCCCTCAGAGCTCAGCCCAGCCAGAAACAGGGTAGGCAGGAGCAGAGAGCGCCCGGGTGGAGCTGGGGGAGATGGAGCAGATCCCAGGCTGATCCCACAGCCTGGAAAGCAGGAAGGGGGGATTCTGTCCCTGAGCTCAGGTGAGACCCCACCTGCAGAGCTGCCCCAGCCCTGGGGCCAGCAGCAGCACCTGGAGCTGCTGGAGAGAGCCCAGAGGAGAAATGGAATTGCTTCCAGGGCTGGAGCCAGGCTGGGAGAGCTGGGGGTGCTCACCTGGAGAGGAGAAGTTCCAGGGAGAGCTCAGAGCCCTTGCAGGGCCTGAAGGGGCTCCAGGAGAGCTGGAGAGGGACTGGGGACAAGGCATGGAGAACAAGGGGAATGGACTCAGACTGATAGAGTAGGTTTAGATTTGCTATTAGGAAGGAATTGTTCTCTGTGAGGATGGAAAAGCCCTGGCTGTGTCCAAGGCCAGGTTGGATGTGGCTTGGAGCACCCTGGGACAGTTGAAGGTGTCCCTGCCCATGGCTGGGGTGGCACTGGGTGAGTTTTAAGGTCCCTTCCGGCCCAGGCCACTCTGTTATTCTGTGATAAAGCAATGCTTTTTGCTGGAATCGAGGCACTCGGAAAGGAGAACACTGGAATAACCATGGAAAAACGAGATGCTGCCCCACTCAGCTCAGCCAGGAGCAGGGTTTGCTCTCACCTCACCAGAGCAGTCACCCAGGGCAGAATTACCAGGGTGGGAACTGAGTGTGTTCTTTCCCACAAACAATGTTTTGCTGCAGAAAATCACAGGAGGTTTGACATCTCACCCCACAAGTGCAGCACACAGGGATTTTTCATCCTCTCCTGAGCAGGGCTGGCACGTTCCTTGTGTGTGGCATCAGGGGCCAAGTGCAGGAATTCTATTTGTATGGCTGCCTAAGTTTAAAAGCAAGAATTCCTTCAGGATGACCTGAATCAGCACAGCTTTTGCAGCTCAACCCCAGCTTAGAAATAGAGAGCAATGAGGAAATATTTTGTTGTACTGGGGGGGGGAAGTCTAATCAGGAAAGCAAAAAAGTACAGCAGAAGCCCAAACACAAACCCAGGCAGAGCTACAGCTCTGGAAACAGCTCCATTTGGACTGGAAAATTTCAAGTAAGAGCTTTTGCCTTCAGACTGCTCTCACTGTTTGGCAGTTCTGTCAACACACTCCAACCCTTGGGCTAAGCTTAGCTCTGACCTTTAAGAGACACAGCTCTGTGTTTACAAATACAGCCCCAATCTGTTTGCTGGTTGGTGGGGAAGGTTTTACCCTTTCAGTCTCTGCCCCAAAAGTCACATTCAGAGTTTTTGCAAAGTCCGAAAATGTTCCCTGTAATGCTGAAATTTCTTGCAGAACTCCCTGAATAGCTGAGGAGACATAATATGTCAACATGTTTTTCCAGTAATAAAAATACGTTTGTCAAATTGAAAGCTTTAGCCCTGAGCATTCTGTTCACAGGCTCTTAAGTATTTTCTTAAGTCCATCCCTCATCAGCAAAATAATTATGCAAAAACTTAACTTTGAAGTGTAACTACTCAGGTGGCTACCTAAGAGCTCTGCTGAACCAGATCCTCGAATCCCACATTATGCACAGAATTCAGTGGGAATGGCCCCGAATAAAAGAGCAGAAAATTTGCCTCAGAATGCTTAGAAACACCAGTGTCTCTGTGGCTGAAATAGAGGTTATCTGAGCTGCCTGGAAACCATTGCAGTGCAGGTAACACGTGCTGCTCTGTGGGGATTTATGGCAATAGCAGAGACCTGCTCAAACCTGTTCAGAATAATGAGTGTTAAATATACTGTCCAAAACTTTGCATCGCCCTGAGGATCCAAGGGATGCGTCCATCGACCCCTTGATTTTTCAAATGTGAAGCACAGGCTGCTAGAAGGAGGTTTTCTGTGGGCTGAGCTGAGGTTCACTGGAGGTCACTGGAGCTGCATTGATCCCCCTGTTGGTGCTGAGATGTGTCAATAGGATGCACAGGGCAGGCTCCTCCTGTGAGGTATTTCTGTCAGGCAGCTGTGAGCAGAAGAACATTTGCTAAAGAGCTCTGGTTACAAAATTGATTGCAGTATACGGGCACAAAGGGACTCCAGAAGCAGACAAAAACACCAGAGTAGTTTGCTGGGGATGTACAAGATTAATATCACAAGGCTGGTTAGCTCAGAGAGGTAAGGGGGCTTAGACCCAAGGGTAATTCCATTTGTCATGTATCATGGCACACATCTCCTTCCCAGTGTGTTACCATTATAAATGTCAGCTGTGCATCTGTGAGATTATTGTTGAAATCATTTTATCATGCTACAGCTCATAAAAGCATTCTGTGCCTAAAACCAGGCTGTCGTATCAGGAAAGCCTCATTTTAATATGATTGTTTTGATGGTGTTGTAACAGGATCAGAACTGATGCCCAAAGCTCTTTCCACCAGAATAGTTGGAGGAATATGGTGGTTTTTCACCTTAATCATAATCTCATCCTATACTGCCAACCTGGCTGCCTTCCTGACCGTGGAGAGGATGGAATCTCCCATCGACTCGGCAGATGACCTGGCAAAGCAAACCAAGATAGAGTACGGGGCTGTCAGGGACGGATCCACCATGACCTTCTTCAAGGTAAGGCAGCCCCGGGCAGCTGCGGGGCCGGGAGGCGGAGCTGCAGCATCCCGAGGGATTGCAGGGCTAGGGAAATACATCATCCACCCAAAACCAGAGCCACAGCATCCCGAGGGATTGCAGGGCTAGGGAAATACATCATCCACCCAAAACCAGAGCCACAGCATCCCGAGGGATTGCAGGGCTAGGGAAATACATCATCCACCCAAAACCAGAGCCACAGCATCCCGAGGGATTGCAGGGCTAGGGAAATANGAGGCAGATAGCTCAGCCGCCCAAAACCAGAGCCACAGCATCCCGAGGGATTGCAGGGCTAGGGAAATACATCATCCACCCAAAACCAGAGCCACAGCATCCCGAGGGATTGCAGGGCTAGGGAAATACATCATCCACCCAAAACCAGAGCCACAGCATCCCGAGGGTCTGGAGAAGGTAAGTACACCAGGTACCCCAGCCGCGGTGGATCCTTCAACACCAGGAATGTAAAACCCAGCAGGTTTCCCCCGGGACACGTGGAAAACCAGCCTGGCAGTGAAGTGCAATGAGGGGTAAGCCCATCTGCCTCTGATGGGAGCCAGGGCATGGACATAGGGATATTCTCCTCCAGCTGGGATCCTATTTCCTTCCAGCCACTTCACTAAAAAGCAGGTGGAAAAGTCTGCTTCCCCTCCTGAAAGCCACATTTGCACCGTGGTAATTCCGCAGGAAAATGCAAGTTTGTTTGTCCCTTTTTTTAATGCTCCATAATCAATATTACCCAGACCATCAATACAGGGGCCACACACACACCTGAACACATCTGCAAGTGAAGAGTTTTCTGTAGCTAATTGTTTGGTAGACAACTGTGATAATTATGTCTTTTTTCTTTTTCTTAATTATTAGTATTAATTACATACAAAATGGATAATCTCATAAAATGTCAGTGTAAAAGCCAACAAGCTATAAATACAGAATACATGCACAGAAATCATGTGACAGTCAGAATTAATTAGCAGCTTTGTCAGCAGTCACAGCAGGGAAGTGAGGCTCAGGATGAGCCCGGATCAGGCTTTTCCCTGTGGCATCTGAGGATGGTGTTTATGGAGTCACACACACAGAGCCTTTGAAGGGAATAAGGCTCTGGGGGAAGTAGTGGGGCAGAACAACATCTGTGACAAGAGAGCTCTCGCTCTCTGGGGACATCCCAAAAAGGCAAAAATCAAAAATTCCTGGGTCACCTGCTCCAGGTGACCCTGCCTTGGTGGGGGGTTGGACTGGGTGATCTCCAGAGGTCCCTTCCAACCCCAGCCATCCTGGGATTCTGTGATTCTGTGTAGTCTGTCCCTGCTAGTGCTGCCAAGGGTGAACTCCCCTGTCAAGGCTCTCCTGTGGCTGAACAGAAATGTTTCCTTGCTGAAAGAAAAACACCAACTACAGCATTTTGCTATAGTGAGCTCCTGAAATGATGAGTTAACATTTCCGCTGAGATGGAAACCCACCTGGAGATATTCCAGTAAGGCAAGCTCTGGATTCTCCTCTGGCTCTTCCATGCTCAAAGAAGCTTACTGGCATTGATATTCTGAAGTCAAATTTAGCTTCAGAGACAAAACTTCAAATCCTGTTGCATCCCTGCATTTTTAGAGGAAATAGGTCCTGAAGCTCAACAGTAGAAGCTCAGAGCACATTTCCTAGAGCTGTTTTTAGTTTTACACTGATTTCTTTTTGCACCATTAATCCTGCAGGCAGAAATATGTAGGCTTAAAAGCATGTGAGCTTTTAAAAGAAAACCTTCAGACAAGGTGGTTAAATATTTATGCAGTACATGTGCCAGCTTACTTGTGCCTGAAATTCACGTGCAAAGAAGCACAGGGGAAGGACAGTACAGAAACTGGGGATGGATTCCCTGGCAGAGGGGTGGTGACATAGTGAAAATGCATGAAAAATGCAATACATCACACTTGTAAACACTCAGTGTTTAATCAAAGGTTTTTCTATTATGGAAGCCTGTCCAGATCCTCACAAGATTAGGAGTTCTTTGTCATGCCCAAAACTTGGAATAAAAAAATCCTGGAGTAGCTCTCTGTACAAAACCAGCTACTTCTGTCTGCAAAGGAAGGCTCTGACTTTGCCTCCCTCAGACTGTGAAATGCTGCATCTACTCCTGGAGCTAAACACACACACGCCAGGGAGGGGCTGAGAACTGGGAGAAGGCAGCGGGAGGGAATTCAGGCAGCAGTTACCCCACTCCCGCACTCCTCCCGGGATACAGCACAGTTACAGCACCTCTGCCCTAACATTCCAGACTCCGCCTCTTTGCTGGGAGCTGTCCTGTCCCCGGGAGTGCTGCAGTGCTGGGAAAGGAGGGATCAGCACCACGGGCTGCGGCAGCAGCAAAAACACCCTGAGGGAGTGAGGCGCGGGGCTGGGGTGCCCTGGGAAGGGTCATTACCTCGAGTGCTTCCTCTGCTGCAAGATGTGATTTGTCAAATCAAATAGCACTAAGGGCAAGCAATGCCCAGGGGAACAGATTTTTTTCAGACCAACATTTTTCAAAGCAAACCACGACGTGCTGGGCATTCCTCGCTGTGGAGGGGACAGGAACAAGGGAGCAACATGTAGGACATGAGGGACAAAGCCCAGATCCCTCTGGTTTCCAGGACTGTATTGGACACACATGGAAAAAAAGGTTTCTGGAGACATCAGGCACAAAAAACCACAAAGCAGACTCTAAAGAGCTTTGATTTAGGACTTTGTGCTCAAAGCAGCAGCAGGAAGCCCCTGGAAGATGAGATTACACAGTGTAACTGCTGGATGGGATGGAGATCAGGAAGCATGTTAGAAAAGCAAGGTGCTCCCACTGCTTTTCCAAAGCTCCATTTGCATTTATTCAGGCTGACATCACTTGTAGTTAGTGGTGTCTGTAAGGCACGTGCTAACAGTTATGATTGCCCACTGGTTTGGAATGCCTAGCTCCAGTGTTCTTGTTGCAATAGTTTCCCCAGAAAACAATTATTCTGAAGATGAAATATTTTTCAAGGAAGTCACTTTTCTGCAGTGACTTTTATCCAGACAGTGGGAGAACTAAAACAAAAGCAATTGGGATTATTTGTGGGGGGAAAATGGAGTTCTGACTTTGAAAGGAACCTCAGAATCGGCCTCCTCCCTGTGTAGAGGTGCCAGATCTGGCCAGAGCAGATGAACATACCCAGAAAACAGGGCCTGGGCAGCTCAGGACAGTTAAGCCTTGTAGGAGGGCAAGCCAGCAGCACCCCAGGCAGCACTGCCCATCTGTGGGAATGGCCAAATCTTGGAGAAGTCAAGCTGAAGGCAAGATGTTTCCCATCCACAAGCAGTGACACACATTTATTTCTCCAGACTGCTGCCCTGCTCTGTTTCCAGCATGTCCATAAATCTTCCACTGCTTTCTTGCCCCTCCATCATAACAGATCTTAGTCCTGTGTTGCAGCTTGTGCCAGCTCCTGCCTTCTAAAGTGCAGATGTGTTTCCACTGAAATTAATGAAAATTCAAAGGCCAAAATTTGGCACAGGATCCATCCTGAAAAAAATGGGAGCTGGCAAGTTGAGAAGCCAAGATCTTTCTTACAAATTCTTCTGAATAAAGAATGCATCCTTCCACTAAATTCACTGTCAGATTCAGTCTAGTGCATAAACATAGCATCAATTTCCAAAAATATTCTCAAATGAGCTATAAAAATGGTTCCTACTTGTGAAGAGCCACTTAACCACCTTCAGAGTTTAGTGGTATCCTGTGGCTCACCAAACTGAGGTGGAATTCAGGTGACATTCACAGATATTGAATTTACAGGTGTGGCATATTAACATTTAAAGCTCAAGGAACCAGAAAATCAACTTCTCACAGGAATCCCCTCGAAGCTGGTGTTTAAAACTGAGCCTGTAATCAGCTGAGTTGGCTGTAAACCAGAGACAGGGCTTGAGGGACTGAGGAGATGCTGCCCTTAACCCATGTGGCAAAAGGATCACGTCCTTAAGTCTGACTGCAATGGGGAGCACAAAGCAGGAGTTTATTTGGTCTGTTTCTCAGACTTTACCCCTGCAGTACGTGACTTCCAGGCAGGCGATACGAACACGACAGGTGCAGAGGGATGCTTTGTTCATCCCCAGGCTCTTGGAGCAGTGCGTGTGCCCCGATGGGCAGGAGCAGAGTGTCTGAGGGCAGCAGTGTCCCAGGGCAGCCATGTCTAGCTGGGGAGGCCAAGGAACACGTGGCAAGGGCAGTTGGGGTGCTGGTGTGATTCTGTGCCTCCTCTTCCCTGGGCAGAAATCCAAAATCTCGACGTACGAGAAGATGTGGGCGTTCATGAGCAGCAGGCAGCAGACGGCGCTGGTGAAGAACAATGACGAGGGCATCCAGCGCGTGCTCACCACCGACTACGCCCTGCTCATGGAGTCCACCAGCATCGAGTACGTGACCCAGAGGAACTGCAACCTCACCCAGATCGGGGGGCTCATCGACTCCAAGGGCTACGGCGTGGGCACCCCCATCGGTAAGAGGCTCAGCTCTGGGGCTGAGCTGCTGGGGAGCACACCCACAGCGTCCCCTGAGGCAAACCATTCAGTCGGCCCTGGGATCGCAGAAACGGGACCAGTGAGAATGCATCCATACTGACAAAACCAGGCCTAGATGGGATATGGGGAAGGAATTCCTCTCTGTGAGGGTGCTGAGGCCCTGGCATAGGGTGCCCAGAGAAGCTGTGGCTGCCCCATCCCTGGAGCTGTCCAAGGCCAGGTTGGATGGGGCTTGGAGCCACCGGGGACAGTGGAAGGTGTCTGTGCCCCCCTGGAATGGGATGGCTTTAAAGTCCCTTCCCACCCAAACCATGCTGGCATTCTGTATGTACCCCAAAGAAAACTCCTTAGTCAAAACACTGAAATCCCTGTTGCAGAACCTTGCAGTTGATTCTCACTGTTCTTCGGTGTTGCTCTGAGGTCATGAAATAAATCAGAAATCCATCTCCTTTAATGCAGAGCTTTAAGACTCCCAGTTTCTCTGAACTCTCTCTGGCAGACCTTTTCTAGCATGTCCAGTACCCTTTCTAAGATCTTCTAATTGTACAGCTTTAAAAATTGTGTCAGATTTTTGTGCTGTGCACTTGTGAACAACTGGCACTGGGGAACCAGGTTTTGTCCTGTGTTCATAGAATTATGGAACCACAGAAGGGTTTGTGTTGGAAAGAAACTCAAAGCCACCCCCTGCCATGGCAGGGACACCTCCCACTATCCCAGGTTGCTCCAAGCCCCAATGTCCAGCTGGGGATTGGTTCATCCATTGCTTGACAGAGCAGATATAAATAAGGGAGAAACACCTCTGCACTTGGAACTGTCATTCTTTGTGGCACTGAGCACTGCAGACAAATTGTCACAGACATGACATCCCAAGTATATTTTTCCACTGGCTGTGTGAGAACAGCCTTGGCACCCTGAGAAAAGTGATACAAAAGCTAAAATCCCTGAGAATGACAAACTCATGGCAAGAGTTTCCTTGTGGTTATAAAGCTGCCAGACTTTAAACTAAGAACAATGAAGGAATAATTGGAACAGATGGCAATCCTCAGAGACAGCGCAGCCATTGGAAATGCAGCTGTGAAATATATTTATTTGATGTTTCTTGTATGAGAAGTGCACCTTTATTTTTCTGTTAAGAAAAACCTGCAAAATTCAGGGGAATAGATATCCCCAAGCACTGTGGAATAATTCAGCACCATCAAGCACCTCATAAACTGATTTCATAAACAAGATAAACCTGCCACTATTCAGAGGGACCCCCAAGGCTCTGTTATTTCTCTCACAGCATTCAAGAGTATTGATTGCAGAGGCTGTATGGAAAAAAAAAAGCCCCAAAACAAAATAACAAACAAAAAAGGCTTGTCTGTGACCCTTAATACCAGATCTTCAGCAAGGCTTAACTGGCCTGCGGGGGAATGTAAAACCACAGCCTGTCACTCCAGAATTTCTAGTAAGAAAGCTGGACAGCACCTTACGGCTCCCAAGGAAACAGGGAGAATTCTTGAATCCAGGAAATGTAGTATTTTATCAGAGCATCTTCTGCAAGTAAAATACAGCAGTTGTAGGCATCAGGAGGAATTTCTCCATGGAAAGGGTGGCCAGGCACTGGCAGGGGCTGCCCAGGGAGGTTTGGAGTGCCCATCCCTGGAGGTGTCCAAGAAAGGCCTGGACACGGCACTCAGTGCTCTGGGCTGGGGACAAGGTGGGCATTGGGCACAGGCTGGACTTGGTGCTCTCAGTTCTTTTCCACCCTCAGTGATTCTGGGATTCTGTGGTGTGTCAGGGCAGGTTTAACTCCAGGATCAGTGCCAGTGCTGATGCAGGTAATTCTAACACTAAAGCTCTTCCCAGTTCCTTGGGAGACTGCTAAGAAAGTAGATAAATGCATTTCTTGGCCTAGGAGGTTTGTTAATAGCTCAGAGGCCGTAAGTAATGTGCTGAATATTTAAAGAGGTGTGGAGATGGATTTGTGGGTGGTGTTAGAGCTCACCAATAAACCACCACCAGTGCAGCTCTCCAGGCACTCTTGACAGACTCTAAAAGCCCGTGCAGAAATCTGGAGGTGCCTGTTACCCTCCAGATGAATTGTGGTAATCCTGATGGCAACATAAACACCACAAGAAAGAATGAACAACCCCTCAAATCCTGTGTTGAGATTCTGGCTGCTCCACTTTACCTCCCAGCTGTGCCCTTCCAGACAGGGGAAATGGATGAGTCCTGCAGCCTTACACATTGCGGGGGACAAGGCACAAACAATTCTGCTCTCTCTTCTGCGAGGCACTGCTGTTTTCAGGGGTAATAATTCACTCCTCTGTGCAAAGCCAGTTTTTGGAGGTGTTTCTGGCCTGTTTTCTGTGCTGTTATTTTTGGGTCTTTAACAGCAAGCGCACAAATCATCCATTCTTACAGCGGGCACGTTTTCCTGTCAGAGCTGGCTGCCTCCAGCAGTGCTGGCCTCTGGCTTCCCAGATGGATTTGGGATAGTCTGACACGTCTCCTGGCAGCTGTGGTCACAGCGTGGCCCAGTGCTGGCAGTGCTCTGCCCCAGCAGCAGCTGAGTGGTGGCACAACAAATGAGGAACTGCAATGTTCCTCATGCTGGTTCTCCTCAGACAGGGCTGGAGGATGAAGGAAATGGAGAGCAGCGAGGGGGACGTGTATCCACAGGACAAGTATTTTTAACAACGTCCTGCACAGCAAAATAAGGAGGAAAACTGAAGCTGTGAGGCCAAATTTCCAAGGCTATTTCGATGCATAAGGACTCAGGAGTGGTGCCTCAGTGAGATTTTTCTGAAGTGCCACACGATCCCTTCAATTCTGGCACACAATCTGTCTTAAAGTTTGGTTTGCCTTGATGCAGTTTGCAACACCGTTAATGTGCAGCAATATGTGACTGTGGTGAAATACTGAATGAAGAAAATCTGAGAATCACAGAATGTTCTGGATTGGGAGGGACCTTACAACCCATCCAGTGCCACCCCTGCCATGGCAGGGACACCTTCCACTGTCCCAGGGTGCTCCAAGTCCTGTCCAACCTGGATGTGGACACTTCCGGGGATCCAGGGGCAGTCACAGCTGCTCTGGGGACTCTTTGCCAGAGCCTGCCCACCCTCACACCCCCACAGAGAAGAACTTCTTTCTAATATCCCACCTAATCCTGCCCTCTGGCAGTGGGAAGCCATTTCCCTATGTCCTGTCCCTCCATGTCTCATTAATGTTCTACTAAAGGAGGGGGAAAGGTGGGCAGGAGTAGCTGCAGGGCTTTCAGCTCTGCATTTCAGCCCAGACTCTGAATGTTTCCAGCTGTAGGGAGTCCAGCATGGTAGGATTTGGGAGCACACATGTGCCTTTAGAGCCAAACAGAATCATTCTTGCAAGCTCCCCCCCTCCTTGCTATCAAAAAATCCTGGTCCCACAAAGAAGTCTCTTCTCTCTCACAAACACAGGCTGCAGGATTTTGGAAGACAGAGAGGCTGAGCATAGCGTGTGAGAGCAAATCTAAGCAGGCTGGGCCACCCAGTGTAACCCCACTCCTTGCCAGACACTGCCCAGGCCCATAAAGCTGCAGAGCCTGCACACACATCATTTAACAAATGGTGGGCTGCAAACCAAAAGCATGAAATTGTTGCTATTTTCAGCTTGCAGGGCGGCTATTGTTGCAAATCACAATAAAAAGGACTTGTCCACGGGGTGTTCTTACAAGCTGTAGGTAGCTGAGGTGGAGCTGTGGGTGGTGCAGGTGTAAATGAGAAGAGAAAGTGTCTGAGTGACTGTGCACTCCTCTGAGGCAGCCACTCATTCACAGGCAGCAGGAAAAAACACCAGATGCTGAAGTCAATAGAAGGGATACAAAGCAGAAATTCTCAAAGAGTGCTCTCAGCAATATTCAAATATGATGTGGAGGAATGCCTTAGCAAGAAAACCTACTGCCAAGGCTTAAATAAACCTCACTAGGAGACCCTAAAATTATCATGAATTCTCAAATAACTGCACCAGCGGAGCCTTCTGCTTCCCAGTCCCCAGGGCAGGCATCAACAGCGATTCCTCTTCCCACCTCCAGCCTTTCCAGCTGGAATAACCCCTCCCGTGATAAGTAAGGCTTCTGTCTCAGATGGTGGCAGCTGCTCCCTGCCAGCGCTGCCAGGCCTCGCTGTCCCCTTGCAGGGTCCCCATACAGGGACAAGATCACCATCGCCATCCTGCAGCTGCAGGAGGAGGGCAAGCTGCACATGATGAAGGAGAAGTGGTGGCGAGGCAACGGCTGCCCCGAGGAGGACAGCAAGGAAGCCAGCGCCCTCGGCGTGGAGAACATCGGGGGCATCTTCATCGTGCTGGCGGCGGGGCTGGTGCTGTCCGTGTTCGTGGCCATCGGCGAGTTCATCTACAAATCGCGCAAGAACAGCGACATCGAGCAGGTGAGTGACCCCGCCCTGCTCCCGCCAGGCTGAGCTCTGGCCACGGGGAGGGCTCTGCAGTGTGCATTTCCTGCTGCTCGACTCTCACCAGGTGTTCCGGGCTCTAGTGACAAATAATGTATTAACAACAACAGGGAAGTGCCTCACCCACGGTCCCTTAGTGCTGCTTTAGCAGGGCGGTGCAGAACAAGGGCAATTAATTTCTCAAACAGTTTCTGCTTGAACTTCAGGACTTCCAACATAAATTACATTGGAAAGGAATAAAACACAACTGGGCTGTTGGTTTTTTTTATATGGCATTAACACAAGCCGCGTGAGTAACACAGGAAAGCACATCCAAATCCCAAGAGTGATTTTCCTCTTGCTCTAGAAAACATCTTTTTTCAGAGCCAGGGGTTTACAAGTTGCACTGAAGGATGCACTTCAAAGCAGGGAGATCTACTGAGAGGTGATGGATGCCACTGTAAAATAAGATTATGGAGCCAAAGAAATTCTGGTTATAGCTCCTCTGAAGTGTAATAAGCAGTTTAAAAGGGCAGAGGAAAGCAAAGGAAATGCTGTGTGTAAATCACACCTTGAGCGTTAGAGCGGTTTGTGAGAAGGGATCAATCCTTAAAATCGAGTGTAACCACCCCTTTAGAGAACCAGCAGCTGTGTGAAAGAGGCAGGGCTGAGCAGGAACTTGGAGAGTGTTCCTCAGCTGTCAGCCAGCCCCTCCCGCCCCGGGGCACTTTGTCCTGGCTCTGTCCCGGACCCTGCTGTGGCCCTGTTTGGCTCCTCTTCTCTCCAGCAGGACTTTCCCGAGGGACAAGGGGACCCCACACTGCAGGACCTGGGGGTGGCCCCTTAATCCCCAAAGGCTCCCATTTCCTCACTCAGGCTCCCAGACGTGAGGCACCCACCTCGAAGCGGGTTATGTTCCCTTTGCACTTTGAGGTGGGAAAGGTTGGAACTTTTCCATGGGGGATTCCCCCTCCCCATCCAAGCTGTTCTCCTACAAGGGTGGTGACATAAATGCCAGGAGTGGCTGTTGAGGCAGAGACCCTCCCCGAGGGCAGCAGGGACGCGTGGGAGGAGAAGGGAACATTTTGAACTCGCTCTGAGAGGCGCAGTTTGCATTAAAAGCAGTGTCACTGTCCACAAAAAACCAGATGCAGCTCACAGAGCAATCCCAGGACATGCCAATCAAAGGGTCGCTGGTTTAGGATAAGGCAGAGATAAAGGATTAATGTATTTGCACACATTGCAGCTTTCTTATGAGTACTTTAGTCCGTTTTAGCACAAAATGCATAAAAAAATGTATCGGTATCTTTGTTTTGTTCATGTCTCGGGAGATCGCTTATTCAAATACGTTTTGGAGAACAGTTGCAGCTAATTAAAATATTTAGTATAATTAAAATGCTTAGTTTAAGTGCTAACATGGTGCAGAATATCCTGGAAACTTTGCAGGACTCTGTGCAAGGCAATGCCTCCCTGAAGGCAGGACTAAAGCAGACCTAAAGCTTTAGGCCAGGGGTGTTAATTTACTGAGCAGTAAGTGGGGTGAGTAACAGAATTTGGGATTGCACACAGTGTGCACACCCCCCATTTCTACACCTGCACTGCTGCTGCACAGCAAGGTGTTCCTTAATAATTAGAACCATTAAGTGAGTTAATGTGGCACATCCTGCTTCTTTTCCAGAAGCAATTTCACAGAGAGCACAATACCCCCAATTCCAGTGTTTCTCTCTGGCTCCTCTGGGATTGTTTTCTCTTTTCCCTGGTGAGATAAGCAGTTTAGATGGGAAACGCTGTGCAGTGTGTGTTATCACTAAGCTAATCCAAAGCATTGTTGAATACAATCTGTGACTTTTCTGTTTCCATAAGAGGAGTCTCTTTTGATTTAAATGGCTTTTGAATCATTCTCATGCTTGTTTTCAGTTTTGCTTCGTTCATTTATTTACTTTCTCCATTTCTCTTCTCTTGCATGCAAGGCCTTTTGTTTCTTTTACGGACTGCAGTGTAAGCAACCCCACCCGTCCAACTCCACCTCTGGCACCACCTTATCCACGGAGTTAGACTGTGGCAAGTTAATCCGGGAGGAGCGAGGGATCCGAGCACAGCCCTCGATCCACACGGTGTAGTCAGGAGAGGAGCAAGGTGTGTCCGGGGAGAGCATCACACCCAGGCAGGGCTCAGCACTGCCAAGGGTTAACACAGGGCCTAAACTGATCGCGAGTAAATTGCCAAAGCCCTGAAATCCGGGCAGTTTAAATGCGTGTCACAGGAAATAATTACACCCCCAGCAGGGAGCTCAGCAGAGCGTGGTAGCCTTTCAGAATTATCACAGTCTCTCATGTGCAATTGTCACCTTGTCATTTCCTGGGGTAACTCACCTGCTTCAGGTAAGAAAAATTATTTACCTCTTTTTCATCTCCTCCCCAACCCGAGCTGAATAGTGGCAGCCTCGTTACTGAAAGCAGGGAGGAACATTCAGCTTGGTCTCTGGTGCAAGAGGGCCAGGCAGCTCTGAATTCAACAACCTCCCAAACACCCTGCAGGGCTCCATTAACTTCCTGAACCCCTGTTACAAGCAGCCAGAGATGTTGAGCTGGCATCTCTTATTCCCTGTGTCAATATTTAATGAATTTTAATTCCTCCATTTAAAATTCATTACTCAAAGCCTGCAAGTAACTATCATAGCACAAAATCAGACCCATCAGTTAAATTTTATGTCATGTAACCATTAAGGACATATTCAACAGGAGCACCCTCAGGCAACACCCGCACAGACCATTAACAGAGCAACTCCATTGTTTTGTTTGAGCAATTCACGGCGTTCATTTGTAACAGAGAAAACTCCTCTGTGGGAAAGTCGGGTATCAGTTTATCCCAGACAGCAAAGCCCTGGAATTGCTTTGCATATTGCACCCTGGTGGAATGTTTTGTGTAGGAGGCTGGCACTGGGTGTGTTTTACACCCTGGAAGGACAACACTTGGATTTCCTCCAGCCCTCAGCCAGTCAGGGACTGACAGGGCAGGGGACAATGGACTGGACGTGGTTTTGACACCAAAAAACATGTCAACAATTTGAGATGCACAAAGCGCACAGAAATGCCAGCTCGAGGGATGTCATGAATTGTGGCAAACCCCAATGTTCCCCAGATTCCCATCAGTCTCACCAGCTCATCTCCCTCCCCTCACCCTTCACCCCTCACCCCTATTTTATGTTTCCCTGCCCAGTGGAGCTCCTGCTCATCAGGCAAGTGACTGCTCTGTTTTCCTGGGGCCATTTCTGCCCCCTGCTGCAGTCAGGAGTGGATGCCTTCACACCCAAAGTGCTCCCCCGTGAGTGGTTTCTGTGTACCTGGCTCCTGAGGACAGCCAGAGCAAGCCGTGCCCCGTGATTTCCTCTCACCTCGTTGCAGTGTTGACGCTGCTGGCAGGAGGCTGGAGTGGTTTGTGACAAAGCTGTGCTGCTCGCAGCTCGGCCGCTCCAATTCTCCTCTGCCCGTCCGAGGGTTGGATGTTATGCTGCACTCCAGATGCTGCAAGAAATTGTCTTGCTCAGAATGGTCTCTTAATTTGTTTGAATGGGGCCTTGAAAGCTTTGGCTCTCCATAAAATGCTCCTTTTTGCCAGCAAAGACCTGAACTAGATCCTCTGAATACCTGATTTAAGAAAACACTTTTTATTTGCAACTTCCCAATAGAAGAGACTTAAAACTAATTAAATTCAGCTCCTCTCAACTCTCAGAGGAGAAGGAAGATGCCTAATGTGTTTATCTCCATCACTGTTCCACGCAATAAATCCTCTGGGTTGCAGCTTGGACCGGTTTTGTAATTGTTCCTTAGATTAGTGCTGGATCCAGAGCGTTTCTGTCACTTGCTGGGTAAACATTTTCCCAGCTGTCAGTCCCACAGCCCCGTTGGCAGTGACAGCCACTGTTCCCCGGGTTTAGCTGTCCCACAGACAGCCCCACGGGCTGGGAGCAATTCCCTGGGGGAGTTCCAAAGCAGCTCCTGCTACCCCTGACAGAGCCTCATCCCTAGCTACAAAAAGAGTTATCAAAAACCATCACAGTGTTCAGGTGATGTGGGAGACCAGCAAGCAGCTTTACTGATTTTTCTTGTGAACAGAGCACAAAGGAACAGTTTCTGTAAGTGGGGAAGAGTTACATTAATCCCTGGGTTACTGTCACACTGTTTTGACAGTCACTGCTCAATAGACTCTGGCAGGTTAAAGGAGTTAATTTGGGGATCTCCTCATGCCACCTGTGTGACAGAATACACACACAGATCCTTAATGTGCCCCAGAAGCAGTTTGCTCGCTAAAATAAACTATTTTGGATATTTTTCCTGCTGTGCAAAAATAAATCAATTTTCTTTAAGCACAAGACACAGGTCAGTGTCCCAGCTACGGGTGCAGGAGAAAAATCCTGACTTCTGCACTTCCTCCTCTGTCCCTGAGGAGCTGCTCAGGAGTTTTTCCAGAATGAAATCTGCCCCACATCCTTTAATTTTCACAGTTCTCCGCACTTCAACAGCACACTGGGTTTTGGGTGGCTTCTTTATTGTTATTTGATTGGTTTTGCAAGGTATTAATAAAATGCCTTGTCCTTGGTGGTAGCCCAGCAGCAGAAGCAACAGATTGACAAATCCTGACTACAACCTTTTTTCCTACTTTATTTTATGTTATTTATTTATTTATTTGTTTTTTAATTCTGAATCTGTAATTCTCCTAAAGCTCAGCACAGACCTCTGCATGGGAGTGTAAGAAAGGATTTGGGAGCTTCGTGACTAAGCTTTAGCAGCTGCTGAAATGACCAAAGGGCACAGAGAAAGAGCTCCACATCACACAGAGAGCAGAACCTATTCTGTTTTTAAGGGATGACATTTCCTTTTACATGCCATAGCCTGCAGCATTTTGACACTGCCAGAATGAGAAAGTTAAGCTGGCTGCAAGCAAAATGTTAAATTCATTATTAAGTTGTAAAAGGGATTGATCTGTGCCCACTCTGCTCTTGTTCTGAGCAGACCTCAGCAGTGGACTGGCCAGCATTGAAAAAAAAAAAGTTTTTAAATCAACCCTTTCAGTCTGGCCACCTGCATATGAGACAAAAGAACAGTATATTACCCTTTTAAATGAAATTTTAATGTCAACATCCCCTTTTTGAAGGCTCTTTTGCAGGTGCTGCTCAGAGAGCTTGGGCTTGGGCTCAGAGGTCTTGGGCTTCCCCATGGGGTGTGTTCCTTGTCCATGGCTTTCCTATAAATCCCACACCGTTCTGGCTGGGGCTGTGCTTGCTCTGCACCACTTTTCCTATTAATAACTTGAAGTCTTCCTGATCATAATTATTTTAAAATTCAGAGCAGTTGGAAGTGGGGCCATTGGACGCTCCACAGATCAGATATTAAAAACTTCCCAGCAATATGTTCTGTGTATCTGTCTGCAGATGCAAAATGAACTTCATGGGGCTGTTTTGTGGAGATGAATGTGAAAGGCGTTGTGGTTATTGCACAGTCTGAGTAATAGGAATCCTTTTGGAAAATTAAAGTACCAGCCTCTTAACGAGGCAGTAAAATGCACTCTTTCACCTGCAGAAATCATCCCTGTCTGCACTCTGCAGAGAGTAATGGCTGGGATTAAATACAACACATTAGGAAGTTAGTGAGAAACACAGGGAAAGAAAATAAAAGTAAGACTGATCAATCCTACAAAGAGTTAATAGGATCCTGTCCCTATTTACCACGGAGTTCTGGATTCACTTGGTAATCCAGATTTTTAAAACTCAATTAAAAATGAGACCACAGAGAGCAGTAATCCAGGCCAAGTCAGCCACTCAGAGCATTTGGGTTCGTTAGTTTGGGCACGAGTGGTGCTGCTCTCCAGAAAAACTTGCAGCAATACCGAAAGGGTGCCCGGAGGATACCTGCTCCTCCTGCTGCTTCCAGGGGGAAGGAGCGCTGGGAAGCCTGGGTTCTATTAACAAAGGGCGGGTATTTAAATGGTAATTGCAGCCGCAGAGGCCTGCCTACCGCAGCTGTCATTTAAAAAGACAGCAGCGCACTGCCCTGGCTGTGCCTATTGACTCTGGGCAGTGGCACCAATTAACAGGCGTTTAATTGACCTCGGAATCGCAGAATGGCAAAACGGAAGCACCTCAGAGAAGGAGCTATGAATCTGCCAGGGTCTGGGGTCTCAGCCTGTGTGCAGCCCAGCCCAGGAGGGCGAGGTGGCACACACAGGACACAAAAGCCACACCACGCTGAGGCACTGAGCACAGGAGCTCGCTGCAGAACCTGTCACTCACTTTATTCAGCCTGGTGAAAATAAGGGCCTTAAGGCTCTGTTTTCCCCTGCTGCCATCATTTGATTTTATACATAAATAATCTATTCATATATACTTGCACAGAACAATTATTGTGGGTTTTTTTGCAAAGCCAGATACTTCCACTTAAAGGCTACTTATGTTTCTTTGTGTTATATGTAATTATTCCAGCTGTGGATTTTAAAAAATGTTTCCACTTACCCCAAATGTCTTTGTTAATGTTGTGATGGAAGAATGAAGATCTCTTCTTTCTTTCCAAGCCATTCAGCTCCCTTATTCTTGTGGTAATTATCTCCTTTCTTCAACACACAATATTCGAAAAGATTCTTTCCGAAGAAAAGAAGAAGATTGAGGGCTGCACCGTATTTGAGAATGTCTGTTAATTTCGTGAGGTGAAACTAACTAAACCACAAAGAAATCTTCAAAAAACTCTTCTTTGTTTTCTCCAGCACACTCGTGGTTTTTTGTGACTAAGGTATATGGCATTTAAAACGAGATCTTTTCTCTTGCAAGGTCAGGGCCAAATGAGAAAGGGGACGTTTTGTGATGCGGAGCCACCAAAACATGGCGACGGCGCCTGTGGGGAATTTCGGAAACATTCATAAGCAGCTTTAGTTGAGCCAAAGTTAAATGAAAGTCAGTGGAAGCTGAGCTAGGGAAGAACCCCTGCTGTGTGCAGTCACCTGTTGTATCCAGGGATGTATTCCAAGCTGGATCTTCTCAGGAGCTGCTGGAGCCCCGTGAGGGCCCAGGCCGAGCTTTGGCCTCTCCCGAGGAGCTCCCTGAGCCCCGTGAGGGCCCAGGCCGAGCTTTGGCCAGGCTCTCCACGGCGGGAAGTGTTTAATGCCATCCCCTCTCCCCACAGTGTCTTTCTTTCAATGCCATCATGGAGGAGCTGGGAATTTCCCTGAAGCACCAGAAGAAGCTGAAGAAGAGGTCGAGGACGAAGGGGAAATCGTCCTTCCCGAGTATCCTGACCTGCCAGCAGCGGCGCACGCTGAGGAAGGAAACCATGGCGTGAGCGGGGCAGGGGCAGCAGGACAGAGCCACCCTGCCCGGGCGCACAGCACGGCACTGCTGACCTGGGGACACAAACTCCAGCCCTGTGGTTTCTTTTTTTAATCTAGAGGTACAGCAGCTGAAATGCTCACCTAGACTGATGTACTACTGATCCTCCAGGAAGTGTCTGGCTCTTCCTCTGGGCTGGATTTCTCTGCTCACCTGATCTGCATCTCTGTCCCCTCCCCGTGCATCGCTGTATGTGCTTTCTAAATAAATAAATAAACAACTGACAGGGTTCTTTTTTCCAAGAATCTGGGAGTGAAACTTTTCTTTTCCCTTCTGAAGCAATGATTGCAGCTCTGCTGAGCACCGAGGACTCAGCTCTGCTGAGCACCATTGTTTAGGAACCAGGCCCCAGACACCAAAGTGAAAATCCACACCATTAACTCATAAACTGTGGCTACAGAAATGGATGAAGTATGAGGGTATCCAACAACAAGGCTTTTTTATTTTCTCTGATATTGTAAGGAACACTCTGCAGGCTCTTATCTGTGAGCAACTTGCTTTCCACCATCTTTTCCCTTTTCCATTTCTTTTAAAACGTGATTATTTGGTAATATCATAGCACCAGGTGATACCATCAGCAGGTGCTGGTGTTTAAAAAGAAAAATCAAAATTCCACAAGGAATGATCAGCGAGCAACACCGACACAATCACACTGCCATATCCCCCAGATCCTGATGCCAATAAAGCAATTCTTGATTTGGAAATTAAAATCTCTGAGAAATGAGGGCTGCGAATGCTCAGTTTATAACAATGTTATAACAAAGTTATGTTGACTGCCAAGATAACAGACAATCTGGCCTGGTTTGGGAGACCTCTCTGTGGTGCAGGCAGGGAGAATTTCAGCCTGGGTTTATGGACATCAAAGGCTTATTAAGGACCACTTCCCTCACCCATGGAGGGTTGAGTTCTTAAAGAAGGAAATTCATGAGATTAACAAGGTGTAGTTTTGAAAGACTCATATTAATTCCCATTCATTTCCTCCCACTTACTTAAAAAACAGTTACTTCATGCAAGTGCTTGTGAGGCAATGCAAAATTCCCTGGATTCTTCTTTTCCTTCCTCTGAAAACAGGAATTATTGTTGCTGTTTTCCAGCATTTCCTCTGTGTCTGTCCTCCAGGAGGTTTGGGACAGTGGGACAGGAGAGAGCAGGGTCTCCTTCAGGTGCCTCCAGTGGGAAGCTGGAACCTCAGTGCCTGCTTTGGGCAGCTCAGTCTGCTGCAGAGGCTGGGCTGGTGAGCAGGAATTAGGGCAAGCAGCCCCTGGCTGTGAGAGTTCACAGAGGATCTTACAGTGGGCAGCTTCATTTATTCGTGTCATCATCACCTTGCAAACCGACCTTGCAGACCCCCAGCACCACTGTACTGGTAAAAAAGCAGGTTATTATTGAAATAATGGTTGAAAAGCACGTTATTATTTTCTATTGCTCTGCCATCCATGGCCCTCAGCTAAGGTATTTTTCAATTACTTGGTTAAAAGTGATAAAAGATTTATGATCAAACTTTTTTTTTTTTTTGTACTTTTTCCTGTGGCTTAGACCTTAAGATTAAAGAATTCCAAATTCCATTTTTACAAAATCTACTCATGTTTGCCTGAAAGTAAGAGACAGCACTTTGGTTACTTTTTACAGTTGTACATGTGGGTGTAGGAGCAGATATGACTGTAGAGACCTACTCCCTGTATCCCAACAAGTCCCATTTTCCTGCCTTGTTCCCTGCATGGCAGCAGAGAAGCCTGGTTAGAGGTTAGGAAAGCCACTGTCCTCACTGGGCTGATAGGACAAGGGGGAAATGGCTTCCCACTGCCAGAGGGCAGGGTTAGATGGGATGTTGGGAAGGAATTCCTCCCTGTAAGGGTGGGGAAGCCCTGGCACAGGGTCCCTGAAGGGTCCAAGGCCAGGTTGGATGGGGCTTGGAGCTGCCTGGTCTTTTTCCTTCCAATAAAGCAGCATCTTTTGAGAAGGCAACACCTTAAATGTCCAGAGAAAGAAAAATGGGCTGCCTAACGAGCAAACAGGCAGAAATACTGCTACCAAAGTTCTCCTAAAGCACAAGCCCCTGTGCAGGTCAGCTCATTCCTGCTCTCCTAATTGCCAGAGCAGTAATTTTAACGGGCTACCAGCTCCAAATGAAAAGGGAGGCTTGGCCTCCGAAGGAGTGATGTGTTTAGCAGTTAATCTCTCTAATCACAAGGGTTCCTAACTGCTAATCCAGCATTTTGCTATGCAGCAGGGATTGCCCGTTCCACTCGGTCAGATTGCCTGGGGATTAATGCCCTGCTCAGAGGCACAGCCTGGGCTTTGCCCCAGGACACCGGGCACAGGGATGGCGGAACAGCATCCACAAACCCTGCCAGGGATCCCCCACCCGCGAGGGGCCGGGCTGCCCCTCATCCCTCACAGCCCCTGCACACACCCTGAACCTGCACCTCTGCAACAGCAACAGAATTCAGAGGCTCTGCTGCCTCAGAGGGGACGGAGCAAGCACAAGGACCAAGGTCACACCTGTGGGACACAGGCTTCTCTTGTCATGGGATGTCACCACAGGAAATCCCCAGCAAGGACAGCTTTCTGTCAGACACACTTGTTTCCTGCTTCCCTTTCAAAATGAGCAGAAAATTACTTCTCTTTAAAAAATTCAATCCCAGATTCATGATTGATTAAATAATCTTTCCCTGCTGATTAAATCACTTTGCGCGTCCCTAGGGGATGCTCTGAGGCTCGAGGAAATCTTTTCCAGCATGCTGTCACTGTCCCCACTTTTCCCAAATTATCACCTCCCTTTCTCCAGAGAGAAACGTGACCCCAGCCAGAGACTGAGCCCTGCAAGGGGATCTTTGTTCTCCTTTAGACCCCAAAGTTATCTCCTCATTTCAGTGCATACCTGGAGCTCAAGAGCTGCAATCTTTTTAGGAGGCCCAGTGGTATAAAGCCAAATATAAAGTTTATCTGACTATGGAATTAAAGACAGCGAACTTGCCCACCTATCCATGGCTAAATTCCCTTTTTCAGTTTCTGTTCTTACCATGCAAAGGTAAGAACAGAAACAAAAAATGGGCTCACACATCCAGGCCCCTGCCCAGAGCTGCACTGTGCACCCAGAGCTGGTATTGCAAGGGACAAGGCTTGCTCAGGTAAGAAGAAAAATTAACTGGGAGACCATCCCTGTCAGCAGCACTTGGTGACAGCTGGCATTATCAAAATAAAATTGCTTTAAATAAGTTCCTAAGCAGTGTGACCTATTTGCCACTTCATTATCTAGAGGCTAAACTCAGCAAATACATGGCCTTTTGTTCTGTGCTCCTTCTATTGATTTTAATGAGACCCAGTGCTAAGGAAGAGGCATTTAACAGGAGGGCTGCATTAATTATTTATTTGGCCTTCAGCTTTATCTCTGCGGGTTGTTCCCAGTGTGTCATCTGCACAGCTCCCTCACATCCAGGATTTTTGAAGCAATTGAAAGCTGGGAAAGTGAGCTGTGAAAGCAAATATTCCAACAGCAGTTTGGGGATTTCCCTGCCACAGAGCCAGGAGAGTGAGGCTGGAGGGGCTTTGCTCCCAGCTTTTCCTTGGACAAGGACCCAGTGTCCAGCAGGGACACCAGACGAGGATGCCAATGCCACTGGAGGACACGTGAGCACCAAAACTGGAGGCAATTCCTCATCTGCTCCTCACCCTCACTCCTGTCTGTAATCCATCCGATGTTTTTAAGCTGTGTGCATTATGCAGAGGCACCAGCTGAACTTGTTTGTTTCTGCTTTTGACCCCACTTTGTGCCAAAGTCTGCCAAGCCTTGAGCAACTTTAATTACCTGAAATTCATCCATAGTATTTCAATGTGGATTTCAGGCAGGTGAACGATTAAGTCTGACGAGTGACACGGAAATTGTTCCAGAGGGCTGTGGATGGAGCACACTGAGCCGTTCTGTGGGAGCCTGTGGAGATGCAGAGCTGATACCTGAGCAAAAATCTGCATAATGCTAAGCAGGGACTGCAAGAAAGAGTCCCTAAAGCAGTGACAGACACCTGCAGGTTTTACACAGCAAAGAACTACTGGCACAGTTCTGCTAATAAAATCAACCAGGACCTTTCAGTCTAAGCCACATTTCTGCAATTATTCCAGTCAGAGTTTTGTCCAGCCTAATCCAGCCAAGGCAAGTGCAGGAAGTCACTTAAAGTGTTACCTGCACTTGGCTGAGGTGAACAATTCCCCGGAGTTTCCAGGAGAATCTGCATCCCATTTGCAATTGATTGACTGTTATTTGGGCAAAGAATTGCTGACATTTTGAAAAGAGCTACTTGATGATCTAACACAGACTTAAAACGTGGCCTTTGATTTATACAAAATGCACAGAAAGTGGGTAAAATGAGGGGCTGAACTTCCTGCATCCATCTTGGCTGATTTTTTTCTGCTTTCCTCACCTCCCAGATTCTCTGTGGAGAGATCTGGGGAGATTTTTCAGGTACAGATTTGAGTATCATCCGTTCTGCAGAGCTATTTCAAAATGTTAATAAATGATGATGCTGATCCAGAGCCAAAGCAGCAGCAAGATGTGCCAGTCTTATTATTAATAGATGATCAGTGTTTATTCAACTCAGGCAGTGTTGGGGTTTGCTTTAATAAATGCTTTAATAAATGGCTGCACTTCTATGTTTGTTTAGGAAATCTAACAGCACCTTGGGAGTTAAGGGTTGTAAAGGGGATTTCCCCTTCAAATCTGACCTTCCAGTGCTATTGGAAATAGCACAATAATTACATGTGTGTGTGTATATATATANTGACCACCAAAAATGCACTGAGGGCTCAAATAGACTTTTCTCTAACTGTGGTAAAGGTCATGAAGGGAATTTGAAAAGGTAAAGGCATTTAGACAGCTTCCCAATTAGTTTTTTCTTTGTTTTTACGGTGATTTAAGCACAGCAGCTGTGCTGACTTTTGTAAAGGGCCACAAAATCTTTTGCTCCAAACGTAGGAAAGGGCAAAGCAACATAAAATCTTCCATGGCAAAGCTGATGAAAAATGCTTGTGTGCCACCACAAAGCCCCATGGAAAACAACAAACAAACAAACAAACAAAACCCCACCACAGCCAGATTTTGCCATGCAATGGAAAAACTGGATGTTCCTGGCTCTGACTGGAGCCCAAACTGCTGGAGGCTACAGGACAGCCCAGAGGCCCTGAGAAGAGGCTCCTGCTTGAGCTGGCTTTGAAAAAGGTGCTCTTCACAACCAATAAAAATAAATGTGTCCTCAGGCAACAGCTTGTACAGATTCTCTACTGTTATAAATCACAAATGCACTTTTCCTCTCCAGGTTCAAAACATGCAGATTGCCAGCAAGTAACCAAAACAAACAAACAAGCAAAAAAAAAAAGCCAAGAAGAAGGCAATTGTAAAAAGCACAATTTGAACTGTGCTTTCCCTTTAAATTAATAATGAAAATATTTTAAAATAATCAGAAAAGGACATTTTAAGACAACTTTTCTTTTTTACAGATGCAGTAGTGGTTAAAAGGACATGAATATTCCCAGCTAAAAGACTTTCCACCAGAGCATATTCCTGACATTTATCAGGCTATAAACAAACACCCACTGAAGAGCAGCACGTTATCCTTAATTAAATAACAACAGTTGGGTGGGGGAGGGAGCAGGAGAAGGAAATAATAGTAATTTAGTTTAACTGGGAAAACGTGAACAGACTTTTAATGCAGCCACAACCCAACCAGTGACTCAAAAACACAACCTCTGAAATTAATGCTCCAGGCACTAAAGCACAAACAGCGTCAGGACTGGGCACTTGTTGGATCAGTCCCCTTTTGTTGGTGGCACCACACAGAGTTGCTGTATCTGTAGTTTCAACAGAAGATAAAATTAATTTATCATCATCAGAGAATCATGGAATGTTTTGGGCTGCCAGGGATCCAGGTGCAGCCGCAGCTGCTCTGGGAAATCAACGTATTTTTCTTTTTTCTTACAAAAAATAAAATATTCATTAAGCTTAATTCTTGCAAGTGAAGCTGGGCCACAGTTTGCCCAGGAAAGAGCAATATTCAAAAAGCAGGACTTTCAAGTCATGCTGGTATTTTTTGGTCTCTGGCACGTAATGGAGCTGTAATAATAAAGTAGAGAGCAAGAGCAGCATGGTGGGAGCTGTGCTCAGAATCTTTTAAGAGTAACAGTACATGGTAATAACTACACTAAGTAACCATTAATAATGACTACACTAAATAACTACTAATTATAACTACACTAAATAACCACTAATAGTAACTGCACTTGTAAAGGGGGATAATAAAATTCAGTAAAGAACAAAAATTTTAATTTTCCTTTAAAAATAAAAAGAACTCCCCATAATTTAACATATAAATTTGATGTTCTGGATAAGACATTGTGCACAGGGATGTGGGAAAGTTAAAAAGTGGGTTCAAAAAGCTTGGAATTGTTGTGCTTAACTCTTACAAAAAGTTCTAAGGCTTGAGATGCAAATTTGGAAATGGCTCACTTGGCACAGTGTCTTACAAGGGAAAGTAACTTAAAATGAAAGCTTTAATTAGCACAGCATTTAGCAACGTTATTAAGTTATCTTTCTTTAGTGGAAAAAGCCCTGGAAAGCACAATCCTAACGTAGCTGAGACATCCCAATTCCATAAATAAAAAATGGGAAGGACACGATTTATTATCCTGAAAAGCAGGGGAACATTTGCTTTAATGCATTACAGCAGGAGCTGTAAATAACAATTGTGGCAGTTTGCAGGGTGTGTTTTCAGAGCAGTTCTTTGCAGTAGCAGATCCCTGCATAGAACCGCCCTCCAGCCCGGGCTGTCAGTGATTCCAGCTGGAAGGATTCCTGGCTCCAGAAAGGTGTGAACATCAATTCTGGACTCTCAGGGCTCATTTTCAGGTCCCTGGAGGTGAATAACCACAGTGGCCTCATCCCACCCCAGTGTCTCCCTTTTCCCCGGGTCTTTGGGATCAGTCGGCCCAGAGGTGGGAAGGAAGGGGGGTGTATTTATTTATTTATTCCTTGGGATGTGTTCATTCCTTTGGCCCGTGGTGTGAGTGCCTGAGAGCATTTTCTAAGCTCTGCTACACTCGGTGACGGTGCACCAAGCAGGGCAGCACAAACGAGGGTCACCGTGGGCTCCAGGCTAACTGGGGCACGGCTGGAATCCCAGGAAAGCCCCCGAGGGATCCAGGTGGGATGAGCTCGCAGACAAGACAATAGCTGGCTTTGTGCCGGGGGCACAGAACTGCAGGGGAATAAATCACATCGTGGAGGGACAGACATCAAATCAGGGTAGGGAAGCTTTGCACTAATCCTGTCTTGTAATGACAGCTTAAAAATTTGGTACTTTGATGAGTTCTGAGATTGACTTAAAGCTCTTTAATTTGGCTTCCTGGTATTTAATCTCTTAACTTTGCATTCTTAATCAGAACTCCGGGTGGATCTCTAATCTTGTGTGCACAGACTGGAAGATTAGAGGCCCTGAGCTGCCTCTGGCACACAGCTGGAGCCTCCCCTTTGCCTTCTCCTGCCCTCAGAGGCATTCCAGACCTGGGGAAAGGTCTGGGGGGAAAAAGGAAACTCCATAAACATCCTCTGGCAGAGAACAACTGGAACACTTCTCCCTCTTCAGCAAAGAGTTAAAATCCATCAGAGCCTCCGTGTGTATTTCTTTTAAAACATTCCACAATTCATTTTAAATTCCCTCCATTTTCCATCGTAGTCCTGGAAACACTTTATTTTACCTCATTGTTACTGCTGGTTATCCTGGTTTATCTGTTCCTGAAGTATTCAAATTACTTACATAGAGGCAACATCTATGGAAAAGTAATTTCCTGAAGTCCAGTAGGAGTTTTGAACAGTTTTCCACTTAGTTTGATGCCAGTGAGCCAGAATTAAACTTTTCTTAATCCAGATTGTTTCCTTACAGAGCACATGCAACTGGGCAGAACAGCAAAAGTTATCTGGGGGTTTATTTAGAGGAGCAGGGAAAGGTCAGAAGGAAAAAGACATTTGCTATACAGACCAGCAAATAAACACAGGAAAAAATCGCTCAGTGAATTAAAAGAACGTTTCCAGTGTGGCTTCTGACATCCTCATTTTTGTGCAGCGATTTTGCAACACAAATGTTATTCACAGAATACAAGGGTTAAGATGAGGTCTTCCTCCCTCCCTTGAGGAAGATTAGGAAACTTTTAAGAGACATCCCTGAAACTTGAAATGATTAAGTCATCATTTTAAAACCTGTGTGAAGTAATTTTAAAAACTGTGGGGAGTAATGACCAATGTTACATCACTTTTCCATGTTTTTCGTATTGTCTGAATAGCACAAAATAAAATTTTTGAGGGACGAAAACCAGCAGAAGGATATCTCTGATATCCTTCAAGGATACCAGTACCCTCTTGCTTTTAACATTTGCATTTTAATATCTCAAGCACAAAGACTTTCCCACATATTGTTCAAACAAAAAGCTGTTTAACAGTCTAGCTTGTAATTTTTCAATCAAATTAATAGCCCTCAAAGGTCTTTTATTACTGAGGGTATTTGAAGAGTTTTGTAAAAAGATAACTGTATTTTCTGTAACGTTTTGGGAAAAAAAATTTACCACAGAGATGTGAACTAACAAGTTTGGAGTTTTTTAAAGTGATGGATAACAGATAAAGGATAAGTTCCTGCCAGTACCTGCGTGTCACTGAGTTGCCAAGTATGTTATCCATGTAATCAGATAAATATGAGCTTGGAACTTCTTTAGTCTTCATTAAATACACTCAGTTAATCTGGCACAGCATTAGTGTGACAGATCCCACTGCAGCTTCTCAGCAAAATAATGAGACAATTCAACATCTATGTTATAGTAATTAAGCATGTATTTTATCTCCACTAACTCTTTGTGGGCAGCATTTCATGGCACCAGCTCAGAGCTGGAAGTGATGCTGTGTAAAAGGGGTAACCAAAATTCTTTTCTTCAGAATTTTAAAACCTCTTCTCCTTTCGACACAAGCAATAGAAGCTCCTTGAACTAATAGCACATTTAATATTAAAAAGTGCTTAAATGCCTTTAGGCATCCAAACGCAGGACGCTGCACTTTGCCTTTTGGTTTTTTCCCTATTTTTCTGCAAAGAATTTAAATTCACTTTCCCGCTCGGTTTATCCCGGGGTTTTTAAGGCAAGATTGGATGGCGTTGCTCCCCCGTAGGAGCAGCGAGGCAGCAATTCCCAGGGTCGTGCTGCCATCTGTGGTTCCGAACTGGAAAGGAATGAGCAGGGACACCTTCCACTACCCCAGCGTGCCCCAAGCCCCATCCAACCCAGCCTGGAACACTTCCAGGAATGGGACAGCCACTTTTGCATTTAAATAAATAAATAAATTGTGATAAATCTCCATGAAAACAAAACGGAAATCTTTTTTTTTTTCTGTTAAGAAAATAATGGAAAAGTCTTTTCTTGCTGTGGAAATTCTGTGATTGCCCAATTCCTGTTCCCCAGAATCTGACACATCCTGGTCTTATTTTCTTTGGTGGTGGTTTGGGATTTTTCATTAAACAGAGAGGACAAATTATTCACTTTGGTTCTGACTGAAATCCCAAAAGCAGATGAGCCTTTCCTCTTGTCCTCTACAGGCACTACAAATACAGACATTAAAAGGCAGGATCCAGGCAGGGGTTCAGAAGGCAACCCCAAAACACACAGAGGCAAGGCAGCTGATTACAGCCACCCAGCTTAAATCCCAGCTCTGCAAACAATTTCTGCAGAATTCCAAACATTTGTGTCCTACGTTTTGGCTGGCCCTCTGTGAGACATCAGCAGAGCTCAGATGTGAAATCCCAGCCCTAATCCAGCTGTTTTTTCCTAGCCCCACATGCAGAAAAGGATCAGCCCCAGCCCCAAAGTGGCCACACGTCCCACTTCCCACACAGGACACTGAGCTGCTCCTTTCCAATCCCAGCTGAAGTCTCGAGCCAAGAGCAGAGTTGGAATAAGCAGCAGAACCAGGGCAGTTATGGGACTCCTAATGTGGCCTTTTCCAGGCTGGAAGCCTCGATATTTTCATCTGTGCACATCTCTAATCTCAGACATGTGAGATTTTGCAATCTCTTTGCACAAATAGGTGCTGCTATCCTTTCTGCAACCTGCTCCCAGGTGTTCCAAGGAATGCTCCTTCCTGCACATCCTCCAGAGGATTCAGCCCCCCTCACCTGACCCAGCACTTTGTGTGCCCACTCAGGCTTCACTGCTTGCTTTTAATAGGAATTATCCTTCTTGGGAGGCACTGGGGGTCTGCACATCCCAACATTTGGAGGCCAAAGCCTCACATGACCTAAAAGCTGAAGGAGCAGCGGGAAATCTCTTGGCCAGAAAGCAGCAGCAGCAGGCAGGACAGGGCTCCAGAGGCACCGGCACAAACACTGCCCTGCTCTGAACACTCCATGGGCTTTTTAGGATTCCTGAATGGGCTGGGCTGAAGGGTTTCACAGTTCTGCCTCCCTGCCACGGGCAGGGACACTCCCACTATCCCAGGTGGCTCCAAGCCCTGTCCAGCCTGGCCTTGGATGGATGAACATCCTTTGGGGAGCCCGCGGGGACGTCCTGGAGCTGGGACATGGAGCAGCCGCCCTGGACCAGCGGGACAAACGTGCTCTGGCCACCCCCTGGCCGTGGGATGGAGCAGCAGCCGGAGGAGCTGCACAACTCAGAGCAGCTCGGAACGAGAAGCTGAGGAAGAGTCATTAGATGGTGCTCTTCCTTCATGGAATATCGCAGCGTTGAGATTCTTGCCTCTCCATTCCTGGACATCCCCCTTTCCCTGGCGCTCTCCAGGCGTGGGGGGTGAGGATTCCTCTCGGGGTGTTTGGGGTGTCTGTCTGATGCTCCCCTGCAGCTGTAGGGTCTCTTCTTCCCCTGGGTTACTGCCCCTCCCAAGGAGCTCTGCCCTCCCAGCCCCAAACCAAGCCCGTTCTGGGGTCCTGGGGGATGCTCTGTGCACAGCCCCCCTGGAAGGAAGGAGCTCTGCAGCTGTAAAATATTAATAATATTTGTTTCCATTTGATAATGCCGTCCTGAGACACTGCAGAGGTGGTGGAGCTGATAAAGTTTCTTTCCTGTGCAGTGGCAGCCAAGTGCTCGGGGTCACTTGGGCGCAGAGTGCTTTGGGACACGCTGATGTGGCTGTCTCCTGCTCAGCCAAAAGTTTCTGTGCTGCCAGGGTTAATAAAGGGGTTGTTTAATTATTATATAATCAGCTGGATGGTGCAGAGGAAGCAGATGATCTTCCCTTTGGAAACATCAAGTCCCTCTGCCCAGCGTGTCCTGTGGGTTGTCCCATCCGTCGGAGCCCAACAAGGAATGGCAGGAGGGAGAGGTCGCTGTGCCTCTCTCTGCCTCTGCTGCACCACGACCCTGAGAGGGGAGATATCCCATTCGGAGGTGGGATATCCAGGAGCCTGTTGTGGCCTCTGGGATGAGAAGAGAGCAGCACCAAAGGGCTCTCCCTCCATCCCTTACATTCGCCTTGGACAGGACTCTGCAGGTGTCTGGTCTCCAATCTGCAACTTTATGAAACCCAAGTGTGAATTTGTCCTGGCAAAGCTCGCCTGTGTTTGTGCACCTGTCTGCTGGCAGAGCTGGGGGTGCTCACCTGGAGAGGAGAAGCTCCAGGGAGAGCTCAGAGCCCTTGCAGGGCCTAAAGGGGCTCCAGGAGAGCTGGAGAGGGACTGGGGACAAGGCATGGATGAACAGGACACAGGGAATGGCTCCCACTGCCAGAGGGCAGGGATGGATGGGGCTGCCTGTTTGTTAACTTCTCCAGTTCTTGTCTGGAAAAGCCTCAGTGCTCAGAGCAAGAGAGTACTGGGGACACATTAAATAGAAAATAAATAGTCCAGGGTTAGATAAACAAAGTTTCCCAAATCCCAGGATTACACCACGGCTTCAAAATTTACAGGGAAAAAACCCGCAGATAAAGCAAATTGAACAAGAAAATGAACACAAGGGAAGTGCCCTGGAGGAATGGGACCCTTGGAGGGAGGGGACAGGGGACTGGAGCCAGGGGATGGAGGGAAAGCCAAGCCCAGTTTGGACTGGGACTGGGACTGGGCAAGCAGCTCTCAAAGCCCTGGCTCAGCAAACCGCACAGCTCTGTCATTTTGGGATTGCAGCTTTAGGAAAGAGCAAACCCAAAAATAAAAGAAATCCTATTGAACGGGATTGCAAAAGTTGACTGTGCTCCGGCTTTTAAAAGTGCAGGCGAAGCCCCACCTCCACACTCGGCACTCCACACACCCATCCCCACCTCCCGCCCGGGCAGGAAAAGCAGCGAATGGCCCCAGCTCTGCTGGCAGAGGGCAAGTTTGGCTCCCAGCGGCGCTGGGGTGAGGATCGGGACATCCCTGGAAGCGTGAGTATGGCAGCACCTGCTCGCTGCCGCCGGGGGATGCTGGGGATGGCTCCGGGGCCGGAATGGGGGAAAGGTGAAGTTTCTCACGCCGCTTCTCCCCGGCTGGTTTTGCAAGGCTCCTGGATCCGCTGGGGCTCGGGAGCAGCTTCAAAGGGGAAAAAGCGAGGAGTGACTGCACGCCTGTTCTGTGCCAGCCTTCTGCACGTGGGTTCGGTCGCTTCCTCTCTGCCTGTGCTTGTTTATTTGAGGGTCTTTTTTTTCCCCAGTGAGGCAGCTCCCGTTGCAGGGAATTTTCCCTGTTCTCCCAATGCCTGAGGCTGCCCCTGTGGGTTTCTCTTACGGTTTCACTTCTCCTATAATGGCAATGGCTCTTTCCAGCCCAGATCTTGGGAATACGCCAGGCAGCCGTGGATCTGACCTGTGCCCCCAGCCAAACCTGTCCAGCAGGGCACTGCTTGCGAGGAGAACTGAAGCATACAGCCCTAGAGTCATGGAAAGGTCTGGGGCCAGGGCTGAGCTGCTGCCTCTGCCTGCTCCTGCTGAGCTTTTCCTTGGCTCCGGGGCTCTGGGAGCAGCAGGCTGCTTGGTTTCTGCTGGCTCCTGCAAACGGGGGAGCTGCTGTGTCCCTTCACAGGGGTGGGATGTCCCTTTGGGCTGGGCATGTCCCCCGGGAGCCAGCCACGGGAACAGCCTGTCCTCCCTGGAACACGGATTTTAAGTTTGGGGTGAGGTTGGCCACATTGCTGCTTGTGTCAGGTGGCAGCTGTGGTGTCCCTGCTAGGCGTGGGGACAACGGGACTGGTCTGCAGGGATGGGGTGGGCACATGTCCCGTCTTGTGTGGGGGCTGCTGCAGCCACAGAGAAACCCACCGGGGCACCTCTGGAGATGGTGCCCAAGGGCAAGGATAACCCTGGATGGGCAGCTCTTGTGTCAGGAGGGAATGGCACTGCATGTCCCAGAAATGGTGGCTGCCCCTGGATCCCTGGCAGTGTCCAAGGCCAGGCTGGATCGGGCTTGGAGCAGCCTGGGACAGTGGAAGGTGTCCCTGCCATGGCAGGGGTGGCACAGGATGGGCTTTAATGTCCCTGCAAGCCAAACCATCCTGTGAACGCTGAGCTGTGCAGCCCGAGCGAGGTTCTCCCCCCATTTGGAAGCACAGATACGTCCAGAGCTCCTCCCTGCTTTGGCCAGTTGCCCCAGAAATACTGTGGCCCCAAGGTGGCTGTGAGAGCCCTCCTGCCTGCCATGCCTGCTTGTTAATGTTATGTGGTTGTTTTACAGCACACTCCCCTTTCTCCTCGTGTCCCCTCCTGCTTTTCCAGTTTCCCCGTGTTTTCCAGCCCTCCTGCTGGGCACAGGTGGCATTTCCAGGCTCTGCAGGGCTTTGTCCTGGCTCACCCAAACCCTGCAGGGCTGCTGGCCTCCTCCCTTCCCTGCAGCAGCCCAGGGCTCTCTGGGGACCTTGGTCTGGTCACAGCTAGATCCCAGCCCCCCTTCCTCTGTGGTTCCTGGCTCCCAGTCTGCTCCCAGTGCTTCCCTGGGGTTGCTGGTCTGCACTCTGCTCTATCCTGGACCTGCCACACGCGCCCTGGCTGGAGGTAGATTAAATATTGAGTGTCTTAAGCCATGATGTGGCTGAATGTGGATTTGAGGGATGGCTTGGGAGCTTCATTTCTCACCTCAGCACCTGTCATTGGCCCCCCAGGCTTTGGGAAAGGTGGTTTTCTAAGGAAGTGGAGGCAGTGTGGGAGGCACAGCAGGCAGTGAGGGGAATTCATGGCTTGAGACATGATTTGAACACCACAAGGCTCTGAGGTGTCATCCAGGGAAAGCTGAGAGTGAGTGCTTGGCTGGAGAAACCCCAGGACAAGATCACACCCCGGGATGCAGGAAAGGGCTTGTTGCTGTCAGGCAGCTCGGCTGGGGACAGCTCTGGCTCCAGCTGCAGGTCTGGGCACTTCCAGAAGATAATCTCCATTTTCACTGGACTTTCTTGGTCCCTCTGAGTGTACAGATGACAGTGCAGTCCACTAATGTTAAATAATGGAACAAGGACGTTGAGTAGTTCCCCCTGCTGCCCAAAATACCAGCGTTTCCTCCTTTTCCCGTGCCAGCTCCAGCCCCCACCAGCTGCTCTGGGCTGGGGCTTCACTCCAGCACTTGTTCCTTGTCCATCATCACCCAGAAGTGTCACCAGGTCTCCGCACCCACAGTGTTTCCTCTGCTGTTCACAGCCAGCTCCTCTCTTGCTGGCTAAGGAATTTTCTCACTTCTCCTAAGCTCTGCTCAGTTCCCTTTTCCTGGCAGCAGCGTTTCCCTGCTCCTGCTCTTCCATCCATCCCTGTTGCTTGCAGGTGGCCAGCGTCATTCCCGGCTCCTGGTGAGGCAGATTTTACTGGCCGCCTCCAAAATCTGGGGGTGCTCTTGCTAATGCCTGGGTTAGTGTGGAGGGAGTAAAGAGCTGCCCTTGAACGTCCCTTGGAAATAAATGTTCAGGATTGGGGTGTAGCTGCTCCTCATGGAATACTCAGCATGAGGAGCAGGTCTGTGGTCCTGGGCAGACCATGAGTGCAGATGGAGAATCTGGGTTTGTTGGGACTTTGTTTTCAGAAGTTATAGATAATAAATAGCAAACAAGCTCTGGTTTACTCCAGGAGGGCTCAGTTCCAGGGACCTGCTGGGGTTTCCACTCAGGATATGTGTTTGAGGCACGGAGCTGTTGCAGGGGCTCTTGCTCCTTGTTTTGCAACAGCTTCCCCTTCAAAAAGTTCATTTTTCTCACCGGAGGTGTCTGTGTTCCTGGAGCCACTCTGGCTCTGCCTGTTTCCTCCAGCTGCTCGTTGCACTGCAAATTCTCACAGCTTTCTGGGGAACTCAGCAAAAAACCTGTGTTTTTCTCAGTTTTCACTCCTATCCAAGCAGCAGGGAAGTACAGAGAGGAAAAAACATCAGGAAAGTATTTATGGTGTGTGAAACCCCAAATCAGGGAAACTGTGGCTTGGGATCACTTCCCTTCAGGCTCCTCTTGGCAGGTATTTGTCCGTAGAGCCAAGCACTGCCTGCAGCCTGTGGAAAAGCAGATTCCTGCTGGAATCAAGCTCTTCATCCTTCATTCAGCACTTTAACTCCTGTCCAGGGGTTGGAGCTGCTTGAAGCAGGACAAGTTTCCCTGCCAAACACAGAGGAGGTGGTGCTAAAATAGAAAATCCCCACTGAGGACACGAGGCTTTTCTGCAGCACAGCCACATCTGTCCATCCCAGGGCAGGGCGTGCATGTTCAGCACCTGGCTCCATCCAGAAGACAGGGGTGACTTTTGTACTCAAAATACTGCATAAAACCTTAGAGGGAAGGAGCAAAACTGGCAGAGTCAGGAGATCCTCGTTTGGCAAATCTTACAGACCCTTGAGCCACAGCACAAACCCACAGGTCACGGGGGAGGAACGAGGGCAGGAGCAGTTTCAGGGGTGCTGCTGGTGCACAGGGGGGATGCACCCCACGAGAGCCTGGGAAGCAGCAGGAGCAGAGGGTGAGGAGGGGGTCTGGGGGGGCTGCAGACCCCGACAGCTCCACAGCCCTGGGCAGCCTTTGAAAGCAAAGCCAAGAAAGTGATTCATGGAATTATGCAATTCCAGCCTCCCTGCTTATGTAACTCCAGAGCCATCTCCCTCAGCCAGAGGCTCTGGGATTCCCCCGCTCCCCACTTGGAGCCAGGGCTGCTGCCATGGGCACTGCCTTCCTGCAGGGATGGATGGATGGAGGGATGGATGGATGGATGGATGGATGGATGGATGGATGGATGGATGGATGGATGGATGGATGGATGGATG
>VXAX01005679.1:68925-93532 GCA_013399835.1 Leptocoma aspasia
GGGACAAGGGATGGATGGACAGGACACAGGGAATGGCTTCCCACTGCCAGAGGGCTGGGATGGATGGGATATTGGGAAGGAATTCCTGTCTGTGAAGCGGGGAAGGCCCTGGCACAGAGTGCCCAGAGAGGCTGTGGCCGCCCCATCCACAGGGACTGATATGAGAGTTCCCAACTCTGGTTTGGCACTGCCAGGTGAGTTCCAACGCCTTCCCCACATCCTGCAGGGCTGGAGCAGGTGAGGATCCTTGCAGGAAGGGCTCAGCGCTGGCAGGGGTGCCAGGAGAGGCAGGGAGCCCTGGGAGGCCTCAGCACACGCGTGGGGAGCAGGGTTCCCTCCTTCCCCGAGCAGAGGGGTACGGGGCAGGGCTGGAGCCTCTCCTTCACTGCCTGTGTCTGCATGTCATGTGTTTCAACACCAGTTTTCCTTTTTCCTCTAGTTTCTAACCTCTGGTAACATTTTCCTATTCTAACTTCTTGTAAGATTTCTGGGACGTGTCATCTGTGGCCCGCGTCTCATTACACAGAGTCACTGAGCTGGGCCGATCTCATTTTCACTTTCTTTTTGCCACTCCGTGCAAGATAGAAACAGCTCTTGGGCACATCTCTGTATCCCTTTTTACTCCCTCTGTCTTTTTCCAGGGAGGGCATGATGTGTATCCACTGTCTTTCCCTTCTGTTGTGTTATAAAGCGTCTTTGCACCCACATTTTCTGAGCCAGCTTCCCTTTACCCCAGGCGCGCTCATAAATACACACCCTGACACCATTCCAGCCTCGCTGCCAGGGAGGGAAAATTACTCAGCAGAAGGAAGACAGATTCCAGAATATTTGCTGCCATTTGGAGTCCCCTGCTGGGAGTTAATTTGCTGTGTTACATTGGCTGTTATTTACTCATGCTCTGCTGGGCCCAGCGTGTGCCTCGCCTCCCTCGGCTGAGGGAAGCAGCTGGTAATGAAGGAGTTGGATGGAGGCACGGCCTCGGGAATGGGACAGGGTGCTGTGGCACCAGCCCAGCCCCTGCTGGCACAGCCAGGACCGTGGTGCCAGTCCCACACAGGGTTTGGGGCATTTCTGCTGCCCTGGTGTCAGAGAAAAGGCAGCCTGGGGACAAGTGGGGCATCTTAATCAGTGCTGCAAATGGTTTGTGAGATTATCTCAGATACATGCAGTGACAGCACTTGGGGAAAGACTTCCCACTGCCAGAGGGCAGGGTTAGATGGGATATTGGGAAGGAATTCCTCCCTGTGGGGGTGGTAAGGCCCTGGCACAGGGTGCCCAGAGCAGCTGTGGCTGCCCCTGGATCCCTGGCAGTGCCCAAGGCCAGGCTGGACAGGGCTTGGAGCAGCCTGGGACAGTGGAAGGTGTCCCTGCCCATGGCAGGGGTGGCACTGGGTGAGTTTTAAGGTCCGTCCCAACCCAAACCAATCTGGGATTCTTTGCCCAGGCTCTGCACAGATGCAGCTCCCTGCAGTCACTGTCCCCTGGGAGCAGGGAGGAAGTGTCAGGAAGGTGAGGTTGGGATTCCTGGCAGAATTTTAGTGGCATCAGTTGGTGTGAGGCTGAGCTCAGCTTCTTATGCCCACTGTACCCAGGGTTTGCCATGCCGGGCCTTCCTGAGGGGTGCAGTGACCCAGGACAGAGGTGGGAAGAAAACTGGGCTTTGAGGACAAATCCTGCACCTATAGCTGAAGGAATAGCAGCAGCTGATGGATGTGGAACACTGTGACCATCCATCCATCCATCCATCCATCCATCCATCCATCCATCCATCCATCCATCCATCCATCCATCCATCCATCCCCTTCCCTGGAGTGAAGCCCCTGGCTGTGGTAGCTGCAGCTTGGGGTCCCCTGCAGTGACCATATCAGAGGTGACCCTTGGGGAAGGCTGGCCACCTGTGCATCTCCCTGGCTCCCAAATGTGCCTGGTGAGCACAGAAAGCCCTCCTGGGTTTTGGGAGAAGCAGTTTCCCTGGAGGGTTCACCTGCAGGCACACAAACCAGGTGTGTTCTGCTTCCTGAGGGCACAGGGCTGGTTCCCAAGGGCTCTGTGTCAGGGTCAGTGACAGCACTCCCTGCTGTCATCCCAGGTGCCACCATGGGTGCCACCCTGCACCAGCCTCTCAGCTCAGGTGTCTCCCTGACAAAGGGATTTCACATCCCTGGAGCTGGGGGAGAGAAGGTGAAAGGCATCCTTGAGAGCTTTGGCACCAGGAATTTTTTCTTTCCACCCTGAGCTGTTCAGGATGGAGCACCTGGTTCATACCCAGGCAGGGCCACTCCCAGAGGATGCTGCCACAGGAATCATAGGAATCATACTGACTTTAGCCTGCTGCTGCCGTCATGGCTTTTCTTTTTCTTGTTTGTTTTTTTTTTTTTTTAATCACTTGAGTCTTATCTGCCTTCTTATTTGATGTCCTTTCTGCAGGATCAAAGTACTTTTCTGTTTAGTTTTGTTCCTGAAGGGGAGCTGTGGGCGGTAGGTTTATCTCAGTTCGATCTGCTGGCAAACCCTGCAGTGTTTGAGATCTCTGCTCGGCATTGCCCCGGGTCAGCCACCCTCCCTCCTCCACACGGTTAAAGGAGAGCCTGGAAGGGCTGGGCAGGGGGACCAGAGTTGTGCCGCACACCACCGCATTTGTGGTTTGCAGGTCTAATGTGGGACAAAGATTAACACAGCTAACCAGGACACCGAGCCTGCAGTGGCTTCCAGCTCCATGAGCGTTCCCATCCCTGGAAATCCAGGCTGGGCTCCTTTGGGGTTCCTGCCTTTGGTGTTCCACCCTTTTTCTCGCCGCTGTGGCCCCCCGAGCCCCGAGGGGCTGCAGCAGCAAATGCCGGGGCTGTCAATAATTCATCAGGGCTGGAGCCAGGCAGGTGCCTCTGCCCCAGGGGCAGAGGGGGAGCTTTTCCTGCCTGCTTTCATTTACGATCAAATCCACTTTATTGATCCCTTCCTGGATTTGTTGTAGCAATATCTCTTGGAATGGGGCTGAGGGCAGCGACTGCTTTTTGCAGAGGCTGCTGTGGTGCTTGTAACTCGTGCGGGTCCCCTCTGGAATTCACCTCTCTCTCCTGTGCACTCTGCTGAAGGGTTTATGAACGCCACAGTTAAGGCGGTCTCCTCCTGCTAGAAATTACATCAACCCCTGCATTTGTTAATTTGCTTGAGGCTGCGGGTCCTCGCTCCTTTGCTTCTCATCACGGGGGAAATAGAATTACACAAAATAATAATGGGAAGCCTTTCACCCCATTTGCCGCAGAGATGAAAACATCTATTAGAATGTGCTGAACAACAAGTTAAAGCCTAATGGCTTTAACGTGCCTCCAAACAATGCAGCTTCCTGAGCAGGAAGCCTGGGTACTAAAACCCAACAAAGACATCACCGGTCCCTGGGGAGGAGGGACTGAGCGGCCAAAGAGAAGGGAAGGAGCTCTGCGGGCAGGGAGGGGGCTGCTGCCTTCCCACGGGCTGAAATTTCTTTGCGTGGTTGCATTTAGGTGCTGGCTGGGCGTCTGAAAGCGAGAGCGGAGGGATTCTTCCAGGGGAGATGCAGAAACACCGTGGGTGAAAAGGAGATGCTCAGGGAGGCAGGGCTGTAATCCATCGGAGTCCAGCACAGGGGGGGATGGGGAAGGGCTTGCTGAGCCCCCCTTGTGCGGGCAGGAGCCCCCTGAGCCTGGAGGGAATCCCTCCAGAAGGATGCAGAGGCTGGGTCCTGGTCAGGGCAGGGCCAGCACTTTCCACTGTGCCCACTTGGACTTCATGGGGTTCTGCAGCCCCCCGAGATCTCCCTCAGAGCCCATTTCTGCAGCCCATGGAGGTCCCTCTGGAAGCCCATTTGTGCAGCTCACTGATATCCCTCGATTCCCATCTCTCCGGGCAGCTGAGGCACCTCTGGATGGCAGCACAGCCATCAGCTTTGTCAGCTCTTCTCCCAGTGCTGTGTCTGCTGCCAGCTGACTGAGGGTGCCCTGTGCCCCCTCACCAAGGCCGTTGATAAGGACAGCAACCCCAGAAATGTTTCACAGCATTGTCCTTGGCTCTGTTGAGCAGCGTTTCACCTCCCAGGCCTCTGGTGTTTAACGTTTTGCAGGCTGCTGTGTTGCTTTGCAGAATTAAAGTGCTCCGAGCAAAGGAACCCCAGGAAAAATAATTACTGATTGCTTCGGAGACCGTGTGCCTGCTGTGGGGGTGTTTGCAGAGCATGACAGGATTTTGCCTGCTGAGCACGGGGGAACTGAGGCAGAGCAGCTGAGCATTGTGCTGAATGATTGATTTTTGACAGGCTGACAGAATGACGAGCCCGGCTCCGAGGAGCAGCCCCCGGGATGTGGCCAGGAACCCGCTCTGGAGGAGCCCCTTTCTCAGTATCAAGGTAAACACCTCCTGCTTTCTCCAGTACCCCCTGGGGTTACCAGCCTGGGAAAGAGGAGTTCAGCTTCCTACAGGAGGCATTGAGAGGATTTATGGGTGCCAAGTGCATTTGGAAAATGCTGCCTGTGTTTCCCATGGCAAAAGTGCCTTTGGTGTGGAGCTGTCTCCGTTCCAAAGCCAGTGGTGGGGCAGTGATGTTTCAATGCAGGTTTAAGTCCCAGCTCCTGCAGGATTTAGCTCCAGAGAATCACAGGATGGGATGGGTTGGAGGGACCTTAAATCCCATCCATCCCACCCCCTGCCATGGCAGGGACACCTTCCACTGTCCCAGGCTGCTCCAAGCCCTGTCCAGCCTGGCCTTGGACACTGCCAGGGATCCAGGGGCAGCCACAGCTTCTCTGGGCACCCTGTGCCAGGGCCTGCCCACCCTCACAGAGAACAGTTCCTTCCCAAGATCCCATCTAGCCCTGGCTTTGTCAGTGTGAAGCCATTTTTTTCTAAGTCTTTGGTCCTGCTGGATTTGGTGCAGCCCCAGGCCCTCCAGGTGAGGGTTTGAGGAGCTCTGCAGAACCATGGGCTGCACCTGGAATGGCTCCCTCTGTCTTGCAACATCTGCTTCATCCCCTTCTGGCTCAATAATTCCTTTTTACCAGTAGTGGCATCCTTAACATCAGTGTATTACTACATGCAGTGTAGTTGGAAGGTAATTACCTGGCTCATTAGAGAATCTAACCAGGCCAGAGAGCAAAAGATGACAGTCAGTCTTAAAGGCTCAAGATTTCTCTCACTTTTGTGGGGAAGATTTGGGGTTTTGAGGGTTTCTCTACACTTGCTGGTGGATTTAATCACCCTCATCCCGTGTGGCAGAAGGAAAGTGAGTCACTGAGGCAGAGGCTACCACAGCACAGAGGTTGGAGACACAGAGCCAGAGCCATGTCCTGAGGCTTCTTCCCCAATCCTCTCTTCAGCCCATTCAGCTGGTTTTTATCTGGTGGGTTTTGTTTGGTTTTTTTCTTTACTTGCTAGCAAGGCTGTCTTTACAAATATGGCCCCACTGATTTTTCCATGAGGAGATATTTTAAAGGGGTTCAAAGATTAAACCAGTGAGGGGCAAAGCCAGCTCAGGCCTGTGAGCAGAATCAAGCTGTATTTTGCTGTATCTGTGAAGGTAGATCCTAAAATCCCAGACTGGTTTGGGCTGGGGGAGACCTTAAAGACCCTCTTGTTGCAACCCTTGCCATGGGCAGATGTGGAGGAAGCTCTTGTCACCTAGAACACAATTATCCTCAGCACAGCATGTTTTCCCCTCATCTCTTGGGGTTCTTTTTCAAGAAGTTAGGCCACCCTGTCCGGTTTCTAAATGACTTCCTCAGAAAACAAAACTTCCAGCCCGGGGTTTGAATGGTTCTTGCAGCGACACAGAACCATTGCACAATGTGGTTGGATGTGTTTGAAGTGGCCAAAGGACCAAAAATCACAGCACTGCAGTTTTTGTGTATATTTATATCTCCAGAGAGCGTGTCACAAAAACCATGTACCACATGTCAAAATGCAACTAAGGGACATAACTAAAAACTGCCCTGTTTGGCTTCAAAGAGCATTATGATTTAGATGGGATATTGGGAAGGAATTGTTCCCTGGGAGGGTGGGCAGGCCCTGGCACAGGGTGCCCAGAGAAGCTGTGGCTGCCCCTGGATCCCTGGCAGTGCCCAAGGCCAGGCTGGACACTGGGGCTGGGAGCAGCCTGGGACAGTGGGAGGTGTCCCTGCCCGTGGCAGGGGTGGCACTGGGTGGGATTTAAGCTCCCTTCCCACTACAGGCCCAGCCAGACTGGTTCCAGCTGTTTCCCCCCAGACCCATTTGTCATAAGCACAGCCCAGTGCAAAGGCCCAGTGTGCCTTTGTCACATGCTGAGGCACAAAACCCTCTCTTAAAATGGCCTCCAGAATGTCCCAGACACGTGGAAAGAGCGTGGTGGGGCCTTGCTGGTGTGGGCTGGGCAGGAGGGTGTGTGGGGCTCCCAGAGCCCTCACGGGGAGAGTTTGCTGCCGAGCTGCACAATCAACACCACAAACACAGGGAGCCTTTGGAAGAGGGTTTTTCCAGAGCACCAGGAGAGGAATTACTGGTGGTTAATCCCCAGGTCTGTGATTCACTGGCTGCATAGGATGGAGGGTATTTCTCTATTCTGTTGCACATGTGGGGTGGGAGCAGCAATAGCTCAGCAGTGTCTGGATTCTCTGAGTTGCTTTAACTCCATGGATGTAGAGGGAGGACTTTACAAGCATGGCTCAGCCCTGGGGGTGCTCCTGGTGTCCATGGTCTGTCCTGCTGTCAGGGAAAAGGTCCTGGGAAAAGCCTGGTCACCTGCTGGGGCAGCACATCAGTCCCACCAGTCGAGCAGATCCAAAGGCCAGGAAAAGCCTGCTTGCTCTTTTCCTGACAAAAAAATTGATGGCAGAGAGCAAAGAGCCCCTGGAGGCAGGACTGGGGTCCTTGCCCAAGCCACTGCAGGTCCCCTGCAGGGCCATTTCTCCTTTCTCCGGACAGGGCAGAATGAAATACCAGATTCCCAACCTATTTTGAGTTGAAGAGGATGTGGGGCAGTGCTGGGCAGCTGCTGAGCTGCTGTAAACCTGTGAAGGTCCTGGATTTGGATACTCAGGGGTCTGTGTGCTGTGGATGCCTGGAATAAACAGATCTGGTTCCAGCCTTTCCATCTGAACTGATGGGTTCAGGACGCAGCCAGCGACTTGTAGGAACGTAGGAGTTTTAGCAAAGCTGACTCTGGGGACGCTTCCCTTTGGCTGGGTGACATTTTCCCAGTCCAGGCACGTTGCATCCGTCAGTGGTGACATGAGCCTGGGAGGGGGGACAGTCCTGGATGGTGTCCTGGTGGGCATCAGGCCAGCCCATCACTTTGGGAGGCGCTGACCGCGGCCCAGCCCCACAGCTCTCAGGGACCCAGGGGTGTGACCCCCACTTGCCCCTTTCTGTGCTGTGGGTGCTGCCTTGGCTTACAGAGCAGGCCAGTTTGGCGGTGACCTCACTTAGGGCCTGGATCAGAATGAGATGTAGCAGAAATCCAGGCCAGGCTGAGCAGTTTCTCTGTGCTGGGAGCTGCTTCCAACACATGGAGCAGGATCAGTGACCCAAGGGTTTGGGCATCATCCAAAGCTAAGGGCAGCAGCTCTGGAAGCAGCCAGGGCCATCCAGCCTGTCCTGCAGGGAGATGGATGGGCTGTGTCCTGAGGGTGTGTGACTGTTTGGGCTGGTTATTTGAACTCCTTGGGGGGCTGGAGGGAATGCCTGGGAGAGACACAAGGCAGCAGGGAGGGAGATGGCTCAGATGGAGGAGGGAGGATGGAGATGAGGGCAGATTATTTTCTGGGAGATGGTGGACTTTGGCAAGGTTTTTTTCTGGAAGAGAGCCATAATATTTTCCAAAGGAGATGTGCTTTACAACTTGGGCTTTGTGAGAAGGAAAGGAAAGCAGTCTGAATTCTTCTCCCTGACCTGCTGACTTCCTGTAGAGGAGTTGTTTGTTGCTGTGTTTGGAAGGGCTCATTCCTGTCCCAGAAGAGCTCCCAGCACTGGGGATGGCTGCCTGCCTCTGGCTGAATGGGAGCAGGAATGTTGTGCAACCTCCCTTCTGCTGCCGCATCCGGGGGACAAGGCCAACACAAGCAGGCACATCCCAACTGTGAAGGCATGTGTTTGTCCAGAGCCACTTCTCAGCTGAAGGAATTACAGGCCCCTCGCAGATACTGACCCCATTGTTGCTTTTGGCAGAGGCCAATTTCGTGGTTCTGACCTAATCTCAGAAGATTCCACTGCTGGAGGAGCAGGGGTGACACTTCCAAGGCTTGTGGTCAGAGGTTAATGCTGGACAGTGGTGCCTGTCTGAGGGGATGCAGTTTGTTGTGCTGCAGCTCTCGGTGACCCTGCAGCTCTCGGTGACCCTGCTGGGGGCTCTCTTTCTGTCTTGGCAGTTCTTTGTGTTCTGCCATGGGCTGCTGCAGCTCTCCCAGCTCCTGGTCTCCGGCTACCTGAAGAGCTCCATCTCCACCATCGAGAGACGCTACGGCCTCTCCAGCCAGACCTCAGGGCTGCTCGCTTCCTTCAACGAGGTGAGCCCTGCCAGCCCCGTCCTGCTGAGCGCTGTCCCCGTGCTCCCCCTGCCCTCGGGGACACTCCCCTGTCTGTCCCTGCAGGTTGGGAACACGCTGCTGATCGTCTTCCTCAGCTACTTCGGCAGCCGCGTGCACCGGCCGCGCCTCATCGGCTGCGGGGCCCTCCTGGTGTCCCTGGCCGGCTTCCTCATGTCCCTGCCCCACTTCATCACGGGGCCCTACGAGTACGACCAGTCTGTGGCCAGTAAGTGCTCCAGAAACCTGCTCTGGGCCTTTTGGGGCAGAAGAAGGATATAATAGAATGACAGAATGGTTTGGGCTGAAAAGGACCATAAAGGTCGTCTTGTTCCACCCCTGCCGTGGGCTGGGACGCCTTCCACCATCCCAGGTAGCTCCAGCCTGGCTGTGGACACTTCCAGGGGTCCAGGGGCAGCCACAGCTTCTCTGGGCACCCTGTGCCAGGGCCTGCCCACCCTCCCAGGGAACAGTTCCTTCCCAGTATCCCACCTATCCCTGACCCCTGGCAGAGGGAAGCTGTTGTGAAACGGCCTTCCCTCCGGGCACTGGGAGCTGCAAGCTGTTGGCTTCTCCTCAAGACATTTTATTTTTCTGAGGATGAAATCATCTCAACCCTGAGAGGCAACAGCTACTGGTGGAAAGCAGAGCCAGGGGGACGTGGGGACCATGGAACCATGGGAAAGGGCAGGAAAACAATGAAAATACAGGCTGTGCCTCTAATTCCCCTTGTTTGCTGCACATCCAAGCTCACCTGCCTTCCCTGGTCCAACTGGGCTGTCTTTGAGGTTTTAGACCCCACCAGAATATCAGCCTCTCTTGAGAAACATGAAGGCCTGAATCACTCATGTAGGGAACAGGACAGGGTGGGTTTGGGGTCTTCTCCCTAAAGGAAAATGAAGGGATGAGAAAAGAACGAAAGGAGAGAACAAGGTACTTGCTACCTTCCCAATTCTTGCCATGAATATCTAGCAAATCTTCTAGAAGCCTTCAGTGAACAGCTTTTGTTTGGCTCACCAGAGGGAGTGCAGCTGGTTTAGGCAACTGCAGACACCAAAGGAAGGCTGAATAGGTGAATAATTGCTGGCTGCAAACAGAGGCCAGCTGCAAACCCCAGCTTGGAAACAATGAGTTGGTGTTCCAGCAGTGCTGCTGGTGGCCCCATGCCCGAGCACTTGGAGTTCCACAGGATTTGGGGCATAACCATGGAAATCCTGCTACAAGCACCACCACCCCTTTGCCCAGGGTTCTAAGGAAGATGAGGGTGCTAGAATCAGCACTTTCACTTAGGCAGCTTTTCTGAGGAAAAGGAGTTCTCATTTCCTGGGTAGCTGCTCACAAAATCTGCAGGATTGCTCATTCATTTATGTGTGTTGGAAGGTCTCTCAAAGGTCCTGGGAGTGACCTCAGCTCCACTTCCTTGATGGAGGAAAAGCCTTGAAGGCTTTCCTGGCACATTAATTCATCTCTGTGAACATCAGTGCATTGATCTTAGCACCTTCTTTGTATTTTCCTTCACCTGCCATCTAAGGATAAGATAAGGATGTGGAGCTGCTGGAGCAAATCCAGAGCCGGTCACAGAGCTGCTCCAGGGCTGGAGCCCCTGTGCTCTGGAGCCAGCCTGGGAGAGCTGGGGGTGGTCACCTGGAGAAGGCTCCATGGAGAGCTCAGAGCCCTTGCAGTGCCTAAAGAAAGAAGTTCTTTCTCCAGACCAAGCTCCTCAGGCCTGTCCCCTTGTCACCGCAGGCACCTTCAGCAACACCACGGACCTGTGCCAGCCCGGGGCCCCGGGGGCCTGGGCCAACCTCAGCAGTGCCAGCTGCACCCGCCGTGCCTCCAGGGAGAACCACGAGGTTCTCCTGGTGATGTTCACGGCCCAGGCCCTGCTGGGCATCGGCGGCGTGCCCATCCAGCCCTTCGGCATCTCCTACATCGACGACTTCGCCAGCGACAGGAACTCCCCCCTCTACCTGGGTAGGGCTGGGCTCCTGGGGACGGGGACAAGAGGGGCTGGAGGGACAGCCTGATCTCTGTGTTCACAAGGGGCAGCTGTGGGGACTCTGTTTAGATGTCAGCAGAGTGACACAAACCAAAGAAAGCAGTTCCAACCAGCTGGGGGATGGGAGGGTGTCCTTCAGCAGAGGGGGTGCTGGAGAACAGCTTGGGCACAGGTCCAAAAGGGGTGTCCCAGGGTGGTGGGATGGACAGGGTGGTCCTTGCAGGTCCTTCTGGTCCTTTCCCAGCTGTTACAGGGCTGTGACAGCCTTGAACTGAATGGAACAGCAAAGGTGCATCAAAACCAGGTCATTACTGTTAAAAAAAGGAAGCACCGCACCAAATTTTGCTCTGGTAGATGATCCAAGCCTCTCACGTGTAAGGTAGGAGTTGAACCTTACATGCGTGGATTTCTTTTATCAGTAATTCACGGAGGAGAGCTCACTGATAACTTCTATCTCCTTAACCTTGTAAAAAAACTTGGTGTTCCCTGGCTTGCTGGTGCCAAGGGGCGCCGCTTGTTCCTGGGAGTACTGCAGTCCTTCTAGGAGGCTGAAGACAAGAGTCAGGAAAGGTCTGAGCCATGCCAAAGGGAATTCTGTGTGGGAAAGGAATATGGGGAGCATGGGGCTGTTGCTCTTGGAATTAAGAAAGCTGTCAGGGAAATGGGCTGTGCTGGAGGCAGGTACAGCAGAGCCTGGTCCCACCTTAAGGCACCTCTGTCCCCGTGGTCCCTTCCCCCAGGCTGAGGCCTCCCTGCTCTCGTGCCTCCACAGGAATCCTGTTCTCCGTGACGGTCATCGGGCCGGGGGTGGCCTTCATGCTGGGCTCTGCCATGCTGAGGTTTTATGTGGACATCGACAAAGTCAGCACAGGTGAGGGAATGTGTCCTGTCATCTGCTGGAGCAGAGGGGCTTCCAGCCTCCTGGGGGTTCTCTGCCCTGTGCCAGTGGGGCAGAGTGGGCATCCAGCACATCCCTGTCCCAGCCGAGTGGCTCTTTGGGTGCCCTGGGGATGGCAGTGAAATAGGGAAAAGACAATGAAATGTGATTTAGTGGTGGGCTGGTCAGGGGCAAACACTGCTCGGGCCCCAGAACTGGTGGCCCCTGGGTTGGGAGCCACCACCTTGGGGCTGATTGATGCTGGGGCTGGCTGGGGCCACCCTTTGGTCCCAACACTGGTCTGATGCCCCTCTCCTCGTGTTGCAGCTGAGGTGCAGCTCACCAACAAGGACCCGCGCTGGGTCGGGGCCTGGTGGCTCGGGTTCCTGGTGGCCGCCAGCCTGGTGGCCCTGTCTGCCCTGCCATACTTCTTCTTCCCACGGGAAATGCCGAAAGAGGTAGGAGAGGTTCTGCACACACACACCTCGGTGGGAATGAAATGTCAGCCACAGGAACCACTGACAGTTCTGCTCCTAGGGAAGGGGAGGGTGCAGCCCCAGATCCTCATGTTTGCCAGAGGTTTGCCAGGGGAGGTCAAGGGCAGCCAGCTTTGTCTGTCCTGGCACCTTTTGTCTGGGAGCAATCCTGAATTTTGGAGGTGGAGTTGCAATTTCATCAGTGGGCTCCTGGCAGATGAGGACAGCTCTTCCCCAGCAGCAGCTGGGGATCAGGGCAGGGAGTGGCTGTGCAGTCCAGAGCTGCACACCAGGCCCTGACACAGCTCCTGAGCTTCCCAAGCCCGTCCTGGCTGTGTGTTGGGAGAGCACAGCAGAACAAAGTGTGCTTGCAGAGGTGTTTCTGCAGGTTGGGATGTTGCTGGAGCTGCTGGGACACGCTCAGGAGGTGAAGCTGTGCTCCTCTCTGTGTCTTGGCTGTGCTGGAAGTGGTGTCATTGCCCTCCACGTGTGCTTTGCCTTGAGGCAGCATCAAAACCTTTCTGTCTGAACAAGTCTGTGCAACGGTGCAGGGCAGTTCTTCATTTCTCCTGACACTGCCTGAATTTCCACAGGAATGAGTGGAGATTTGGGGTTCCCCAACCTGTTTCACCAGTTCAGCTGGGGGTGCAGTTGTTTCCTCCTGGCCGACCTGAGCTGGGAGGTGATGGGGTGTGAACTGCTCTGTGCATGGCAGGATGAGGGTGATCCCAAATACTGATTGATCTCCTGCAGCCTGGGTTGCTCTGAAGCTTTGTCTGTGTTAGCAGGGTCTGCCCAGCACGCCAGCGTGGCACGCTCCATCCTCCGGAAAAGTTCTTCATTAGGGCTGATGGGAATATTAATTCCATAAACGCCTCTTGAGAGAGGATAATGCACTTCCAACTAAAACAGCTGCACTTTCTGGCAGGTGCTGCACTCTGAGCAGTTTGGAAGAGTTTAAGGGGGAACGGGCTGTTGATTTTAAAAAGAGCAGGAAGATTTCAGCCTGCTCTCCTGGCTGGGATCTGTAGGGAACACTCCCAGCTGGCTGAGCACCCACATGTCCCTCTGCAGCATTTGACTTTCTTGAATTCTTGGATTTCTCCCCATTTTTGCATTTCCCTCAGAAAGCTCTTGGAATCTACTGACAGTTAAAAATAAAAACAATAGTAGGAAAATACAGTAAGTAGCCAAATTGTGCCCTCCTTGCACCATGGGAGGCACTGGGGCCAGCCATGCCTGTCCTGTGGGGGTATCAGCACCAGCAAGGGTGCTGATAAAATTCAAATAAAAATTCAAATAAAAGCCTCTGTAAAAAGTTTGCCACGTGCTGTTCTGGGTTACACATGTGAGCTGTAGGAGCACTCCAAGATAGGTTGGAAGGGGATGTTTTCCTCTACCTGTGTACTGTCCTGCCCACAGTAAATCCCTTCAGGCACAGCATGGGAACAGCCCATGGGGAAAGCACAGCTCTGCTCTGCCCAGAGGAGCTGAGGTGTTCCTGCAGCACCAGCTTGGCTTCCACTTCTGGCCACCCTCCTCAGTGGGCATCATGCAGCAAACACTGGGTATCACCCAGCCCTTGTGTCTCTGGAGACTTTCTGCCTCCTCCCACCAGCCAAGACACATCTACATTTCTTATTCCACAGCCACATTGCAGCTTCACCTGGTTTTGATGAATTCTTCCTTTGAAGTTCCCGGAATGGCTTGTGTTAAAACTAATGATAGTGTGGGGCTGCTCTTTTGATCTTTTTTTTGTAAATTAGCCACTCCAAACCCAGAACGTTTTTAGTTCTCTGCTTTGCTGCTTGTCAGTAGGTTTCTAGCACCAAAGTATCCTGAATAATCCTGTTGAGGGCTGATCACAGCAAAGCCATGAGATTGTCATGAAATCAGGAAGGGGATGGGAGGATGAGGCTCTTACATTGGAAGAACTGTTTTCAGTCGACAGCTTTTTTTTCCCAGTAATTCCAGTTTAATCCTGCCTCCATGAGCCTGAACCATTCCTTGGAGTTGTGTCCTGGATTGTGAGGGACTTTAGGCACTCTCCAGTTGATGTGTAGCCACAGTTTAGCTCATGCTTTGCCATCTGCTGGTGTTGCTGTATCCCAAGCCAGGCAGCAGTATTGTCACAGTATTCCAGTATTCCTGGGACATAGGCTCTGTCTGTCCTGCAGCTCTGAGGGTGACACAGAAAGGGACTGAAAGGGTGAAAGCTGCTCTCAGCAGCACCTGAGACAAAAGCAGACACTGCCAGGGATCCAGAGGCAGCCACAGCTGCTCTGGGCACCCTGTGCCAGGGCCTGCCCACCCTCACAGGGAACAATTCCTTCCCAATATCCTGCCTCACTCTGCCCTCCTTCGTCTTAAAAGTTATTCCCCCTTGTCCTGCCCCTCCCTGTCCTTGCAAAAAGTCCCTGTCCAGCTCTCCTAGGGCCCCCATTAGGTGCTGGAAATCGAGGTCTTTCTCTGGAAGAAGGTCCTGTGATGCTCTGCGTGCCTCATTAAAGCTCCCAAAGCCCCACCAAAGGCAGCTGAGGAGTACAGGGCATGGTCTGAGGAACAAAGAGGGCCAAGTGGCAGGACAGGCTACAGGAATGGGCTGGTCTCTACAGCTGGATTTTCCCCAGGGAGCTTTGAAGACAGGCACAAACAGCAGCTAAAAATAATCCTCCCATTTGGTGGGAGCAAGGTGCCCCTCAGCTGGTTATTTTAACACTCCTGGAAATAGGGTCCCTGGAGGGACCCACACCTGCTGGAAGAGGCATAATGAAGTGTTTGTAGGGAGCCTGACCTTGTCAAAAGGAAAATAATTCTTTTCCAGCTCGTGAGGTTTTACACTTTGTTTGTCTAATATGAAAATAACTTCTCTGACCTTACTTTTCAGTGAGCTGGGAGTGCCAGGTTCTGTTCACAGCCAGAGGGAAACTCTGCAGACACCTCAAAATAAACAAAGAAAACCTCTCTGTCACAGAGCAGGTCATTTATCCCTGTTTCCAGGGGTGTATTTGGATAAACCCAGCCTGCTGGCACCTCTGGCTGCCCTTCTCACAGGTGCAGTAGCAGGTGGGGAGAGCAGGAGCTGGCAGGAAAAGCTGCTTTCATTTTCCTTTCCTGCAGAGCCCTGCTCAGGCATCCCTGGATTTATTCGTGTCTGTGCAGGGAAATGGGGGATTTCCCCAGGCCAAGGTCAGGTTGGGAATGCTCTTCCTGATGCAAAGTGTGTGGGAGCTTCATTCTCCTTCCTCAAAAGCCTGCCTGCCTCCTCCACCCCCCCGTGAGGGTGGAAGTGATGCCAGTGGACTCATGGAATGCCACGGGATGGGTTGGGTTGGAACCTTAAAGCCACCCCTGCCCTGGGCAGGGACACCTCCCACTGTCCCGGGGTGCCCCAGTGTCCAACCTGGCCTTGGACACTGCCAGGGATCCAGGGGCAGCCGCAGCTGTGCTGGGCAAAATCCCCCATGCAGATAAAATCTGATTGCAAAAATCACAGTGAGTGGCACCAAGAAGCTGAGTCCTTTAAAGAATCATCCAGGAGAATCCATGTGTGGGGACAGTTTGCAAGCTTAGTTTGTTTCTCCTTGGCACAATGCTGGGGCAGGGCTGAGCAGGCAGCTCGTGTTACTGCACCTTCCAGCTCCAGCTTGACAAATTTCTGCTGTGAGAATGCCAAAATCCCCTGTGGCAGGAGCACAGCATCCTCCTCAGGGCTTGGGCATCTCTGATGGTGCAGCCAGCACCATTCCAGCACCTTTCCGCAGCCTCTTGCAGCAAGCAGGCAGGATTCCTGCTTTTCCTTCTGCCCCTGCTTTCCTTCAGCCCAGAGGAATGTATTTCCTGATCCTTTCAGGCAGCAAAAACCATACCAGGACCAAGGCAGCACAGGGAGAGGAGCTTTGCCCCTCCGTGAGGGCTTTGCTCCATGTGCACACAGCTGAGCCCTTGGAAACAGCCCCTGCAAGGGTCACACACAGGGACATCCCAGACTGGGGCATCTGGGGGGAGCTGGGCTTTTGTCTGGACGTGCAGGCTGTTGACTCTCAGAAGTACAAACAGCTGGAAGCTGAGGAAGCCACAGGCAGGAGCAGCTTGAATGTATTTTTGGAAAATGCTGCAGTTTCGGAGAAGAGCCCCTGTAACGCAGTTGAAAAGTGAAAGGGATCTTGTCTTTGCATTTGAAAAATGTATGAAAGCCTGAGCTCCAGCAAGACAAAACAGGAAAGGAGTTTCATTGCTTTTGCCCTTAAAAAGGGCACGTGGCACCCACAGCACAGACACTGTGACCTCGCTCAGTTTAATGACCACTCTCAGTTTCAGGGCAGAGGAGGTGATTTTAGCCCAAGAGCTGCCTGTTTCCTCCTGTCCATTACAAGTCTCTAATTGCTGTTGAATGAACTCATTTGTCCAGCTCAGGTCAGAGCTGCTGAGCTGATGGGGGTGGCAGAGCCGGGGCTGGTGGCTCTGGCTGTAAACACTCTGTGGCTTCCCCTGAAAACCACTGAACCCTGCCTGCCACTCCACAGGGACAGCAGCACATCTCTAATTGGTGCTCCCTGCTCCTGTGATTCCCCTGGAAGCCTGCAGAGCAGGGGATCAGGAGCACATCCCAGAAATGCTCTGCTCCTTTGGCTTCCCGGTGCTGTGGGGAGGCTGCCATGGACCTTCCCCCTCCGAGCCCTCCAGGGCTGGGGACTGCACCACTGCCCTGGGCAGCCTCTTGCCTTAGGAGGTGACAAATATTTTGCCTCCATCCCAGAGCCCCTCCTTGCCTGGATACATTTGCCTCTTGCAATTGCTGCCTCTCTCCTGCCCAGCAGCTTGCAAGGGAGCACAGAGACACAGGGAACTGCTCACCCTCCATCCAAACCAGTGCCCAAAGCTGTGCTGGGGGGGATCCAGGTGTATCCCTCCTTGGGTGCCCGTGCCTGGACCCACACACAGAGGTAAAAGAAGCTCTGGGGCAGAAAACCATCCCCCTAAGAGTATCCAGCTTTCCCTGCAAAGGTTGGCGCCTCCTGAGTTTGTGTGAGCTGAGCACACGGTGTGCTGTGCCTGGGGAATGGCACAGCTTGATGTTGATGAAGTGTGATCCACCACAGTCAGGAAAGGTGGGAAAACTCCTCTGCAGCGTGGATGTGTGCCTGGACGCTGTCAGCCCCATTGGAAACCCGGTGGTGTGGGCATGGAGCAGCAGGTGGACATGACAGGGATGGCCAGGGCCAGCAACATCCTGGGCTGCTGTGTGTCATGGCTTGGGAGAGAAAAGGCCAGGGCAGGGGAAGCTGTGGCATGATGTGTGCAGTGACAGGCTCTGGTGTGTCCCCAGGTGGTGAGGGGGAAGGACAGAGACAAGAAGAAGAGGGAGGACATGCTCAGCCAGCTCAGGCCGAGATCCCAGCACACGGAGAGCCTCTCCCTGATGGAGTTCATCAGACGTAAGTGTGCCAGCACCCCGATCCCACACGGCCAGCAGCTCCCTGCCACACGGCCAGCCTGGGCCATGCAGTGCTGCCAGGGAACAGGCATGATCCCCCTGTGCTCAGCCCAGCTCCTGGATAAGCCCTTGAGATGCACCTTAGGCTCAGTGTTGGGTTTAACCCTCTGCTTCACCCTGCTCACACTGCCCTGCTGCACCTCATGCCAACCAAAGCACCTGGCCTTGGTCACTCTGAGTGTCACATGCCTTCCCTGGCAGTGTCCAAGGCCAGGCTGGATGGGGCTTGGAGCAGCCTGGGCTAGTGCAAGGTGTCCCTGCCCACGGCAGGGGGTGGAATAGGATGTGCTTTAAGGTTCCTTCCAACCCAAATCCCTCTGTGACTGTGATTTATGGCTCATGTGGGCAGTAGGAATCAGCGGCCAAAATCTCACCAGAGCCCAAATCCAGGCAGGAAAGAGGGGTGCTAGCTGTAAGCCTGGAGCAGAGCCATGGGAAGGGACAGACCCCCTTCAGCCAGAGGGGTTTGGGTGCCTCCAGCTGCTCTTGCTCAGTCTTCAGGCCACGGCAGGAATCAGACCCACAGCAGCACTGGCAACTTTTCATCCCCAAAAGGCCTCATCAGACCCCCTCCTCCAAGGCTGGAGACCTCTCTGCAAGCCAGGCTGGCCTCCTGTCCCACCGAGAATGGCCAGCACCGCCTGGGGCCAGGGTCTGAGAGGGAGATTTGAATGCGGTGCAATTAAATTGTTTGGAAATGAGTGGGCTCTTTGTGCTGAAGAGGATCAGCTGGGCTTTAGTCTGTGGAGACATCTGCTAATGGTTGGGATGTTTGGGCTTTTTAAGTACTCTGCACTTTGGCAACTCCTTACAAAAAGTCACCCCTGAAGTCACTCCATGTCAGCTTCCTCCATATTTCCCAAATATTATTCCGTTAATTTATTGCAAATTCTCTGTGTTCTGAAGGTCAGTGCAGGGCAGGCACAGCCAGGCAGGCGTGGGCAGGTTTTTCTCCCGCTGGTGGCAGCATTTGCTCGTCAGCCTAATGCTCAATTAGAGGAGGCAGTCGGGGGTTTCTTCCCGCCCTGACCCTGTGGCACTGTCATTTAGAAACCTGTGTGATGGAAGCAGCTGCGTGGGAGCAGATTGATAGTGCTCAGATGGGATTTTCACACCAACACTCTGCTCTGTGTGCTCTGTGCCTCTGAAACACGGATGAAAATGAGCTCCCTGCTCCCGAGTGCGGAGAGCAGGAAATCTCTTACCCTGCTCCAGCTGCAGCTTTGGTTCAGGGCTTGAATCAGTGTTGCTGTGTCAGGGCTGTGCTAATAAATCCATTATTTCTCAGAATTTATCCCCCAAAGCCCAGTTCTGAAATAAATGAAGTGTCTGGTTTGTGTCAGCAGAGCAAACTTGCTGAAATCACCGGGATGTCTAATAAAAAACTCTTTTTAGAGACAGGAACAGGGTGACAGGAAAAAAACTTTTTTTAGAGACAGGAACGGGGTGACAGGTAGTGTGTGATGGTTAGATGGGACAATATGGGTGAAACCTAAAGACTTCAGGGCTGGCTCATCTGCAAGTCACTGGAAAGAGAATTTCCTTCCCATTTCATCGCTGTCCTGCTTGTTTTGTTTCCTCTCTCTGTTTCTCTTTCTACTGTTATTTTCTACATGATAATTTATGAAAGCAGCATTTGGAGATGAGATTCTCCAGCCTGAATCTCCTTGGAAGTGTCCCAGACCAGGTCGGATGGGGCTTGGAGCAGCCTGGGACAGTGGAAGGTGTCCCTGCCCATGGCAGGGGTGGCACTGGATGGGCTTTAAGGTCCCTCCCAGCCCAAACCATTCCCTGATTATGGAGAAGGACACGCCTTTTGCCATGTGTTCTGTTGCTTTGGGGATAACCAGAGAGCAGAATCACTCTTGTGGCAATGTTTGCCATGTCCTGCAAGCAGAAGAAGGGTGGGCTGGAGCCCATCCATCCCACGAGGTGCTCCTGGGAGCTCCCTGGGGCAGGCTGTGAGGGCAGCGTGCAGAGCCCTGGAGGCTCTGCCTGGGCAGGAGGGGCTTTTCCAGCCCCAGCAGCAGCACCAGGATGGGGCTGTGTGCAGGGCAGGGGCTCAGGCCGAGCTCTGGGGACGCTCCAAGCCACTGAGGTCACTCAGCCCAGGAGGGGGCTGGCTCCTCTGTCTGGACTCCCTCAGAGCTGGGCAGTGATCTTGGCTCTGGCACAGATGCTCTGTGTGACACCAGCTTGCACCCTGCTCCTCACACTCTCGAATTCCTCCTTCTGCAGGCATTGGATGTTCCTGCAGTAATGAAAAAAGTTGGATTTAGCTTGCCTGAAGTAATTTCAATTGCTAATTCCCAGGCTTCTGTTGAAAACACCTGGGAGGATGTGCAGATTCTGCTGCACATACTGGGAATTAGCCCATTAAAGGTGATCTTCAAAGCAATTGCAATGCTGCACTCGTGACTCGTTTGTTTCTCTTATGGTCCCTAAAGGCACTTTCAAGGATATTTTTTGTTTATTATTTTAAAGTTTCCACTTGCTTTTTCTGTCTGCCCAGCTTCTTCTCTGGAGCTGTGAGGAGGATCCAGTTAGTGCTGAGGTGGGGATTGCAGAGGATGGAAATCCCACCATGAAGTGGGGTCCTGCTCAGCTTTTTATCTCTGATCTGGGGTGACAGAAGGGGTGTGGTTTGATTAAAAGACCAGAGACCTCCAGGGAAAAGGCATTTTTGGTGGAAAATTCCCACAAAAGGCTGGATTGGCTCTCGGGAGATTTTTCAGCCAGCAAGCTGAGGTTTCCTATCTGCAACATGGCTGAGAAATTCCAGGAATACTCTTCAGAAATCAGGACCTTTAGTGGTAGTTAAGAGCAAAACCATCTCCCCTTTCGGGTTCACATTGGTGTAATGCAGCTCCTTCCCTCTCCACTGACTACCAGGGGGTCAGTATTCCAGGGTCCCTGGCCATGCTTTATATGCTTGGGCCCCTCTAAGGACCTGCTTTTGCAGCTCCCTAGGATTTTTGGCTGCTTGCCTGACCTGAGGGCAGAGTGCTGAGCTGGAAGGGCGATGCTGCCATGAAGGAGAGTTCCATGGGCATGGAGGACCCCATGCACCCGCAGAGGGTCCTTTTGCTCTTCACAGAACATTTAAGACAACCAAAATCCATCCCCATCTGTGACCGGCTCCCAGCCAAGCCCCAGGGAGGTCTCCCCACCACAGCCCCCGGTGCTGCTGTGCTGGAGCAGACAGAAAGATTGTCCCAGTTGTTTGTCAGCTGCTAAGAATTAACACCATTAATTTATGGCAGTCCTTTGCATTAATCCCTGCTGTTAATTCCTTATCTCTGCTCCAGCATATTGGCTGCCCAAGCCCTCATCTGGGAGACTCATCAGCAGTTTGTTTGGAAGTTGCCCTTTGCGTGCCAGCCAGAGCAGGGGAAGGTGGTGGGAGAGCAGCAGCAGGAGCAGAAATGGGTTTGGGATGTGCAGGAAGGGGACATCACTCCGGGAGGGACAGTGCCAGCTCCCAGCTGGCAGCGTGGGGCACCCTGAGCCCATGACTGCAGACCTCTCCTCATCAAAGGTTCAGCCCTAGGGCAGTTTGCTGGAGTGTTTCTTGCCTGTAATCAAAAAATGCATTTTTCATGACTGAAACAAAAAGGACACTGAAATTGCAACCGCAGCAAACAAATAAATTAACTTCTAATGACTTCCCATCTACTTTTGTATTTGTTTTAGCAGAAGCTCTTCCAGAAAGCTTCAAGGAAGGGGGTGGAATGAGATGAGCTTTGCAGTCCCTTCCAACCCAAACTCTTCTGTGATTCCCTGGTTAATATTTTGCTGTACCCCTGCTCTCCATGCAACAGGTCCCCCCTTGTCCTTTCAGGTTTTCCTGTGGTGCTGCTGAGGAACCTGCGGCACCCCGTGTACCTGCTGGTGGTGCTGGCTCAGGTCAACATCTCTGCCATGGTTGCTGGATTAGCAACGTTCATGGGCAAGTTCCTGGAGAGACAGTTCTCCCTCACAGCCTCCCTGGCCAACATGATCATTGGTAAGTGTTGCTGAGCTTTCGACTCCTTAAAAAGCAATCTAGAAATCAGGAAGAATTCCTCTAGAATAAAGCCTCCCTCTCAGAACGGGTTGGAGAGTTCAGAGATCCTGCCACAGAAGTGTTTAAAACACATTTTTGAACAAACAGCACCTGAGGGAAAGAGGCCTCTGAGCTCTGCACCAGATAAATCAGAATAGAGCGAGCAGAGCAGACTGGCAGAGCCCAGGGCTGAATGCAGGCAGGAAGGTTAAATGCTGAAGCAGTGCTGTCCTGCTCCAGTGTGCCCATCTGAGCTGTTCCCAGCCTTGATTTGCCCTCTGCATTCAAGTCAGCACCGTGTTCCGTGGATGAATTTATCTGGCCTTTGTTCTCACTACTGGGTCTCGCTTGGCTTTTTTCTTCCAGATCAAAAAGCTTTCTGTAGCTGGAAATTCCTTCCTTGCGTGGGTATTTATGGGCTGAAAGCAACCTCCCCATTGATTCTTAGCTGAATTAAACAGTTTGCATGTCTCTAGCTGAACTTTGGTCTCCCCCCCAAAAAAATGGGGGGTTTTATGTAAATGGGGTTTTACAAGGGTGACCACAGAAATGGGCACAATCCTGCCCTGCACAGAAATTAAACATCTTCCCCAGGCTTGCTTGGTGCTTCTTCCTGTCGACACTGAAAAATCACATTTTGCCGGGTGAGGCACAGCTTTCCACTGCTCCTGACATCTTCCATCCATGGATACATAAGGCAGCCAGTTTGCTGTGGGATCCTTTTGAAAAGCAGCTTTTTCGTAGCATTATTCCACCAGTCCCTGCAAAAACCTTGGTCCCTTCTGAATCACCTGTGCTGAAAAATAGGAACCCAACAGCAAATCCTCTGGGCCTTTGCTGTGAGAAGGGACTGACACAGGTCAGAGATGGAAAACCAGGTACAGGGGTACGACAAGGGGGAATGGCTTTAGGTTGGGTATTAGGGGGGAATCCTTCCCTGTGAGGGTGGGGACAGGGTGCCCAGAGAAGCTGTGGACCCCTGGAAGGCCAGGTTGGATGGGCTTGGAGCAGCCTGGGACAGTGGAAGGGGATGGAACTGGGTGAGTTTAAGGTCCCTCCCCACCCAACCCACGCTGTGGTTCCCTCATTCCGTGCCTTGCCTTTCCCCAGGTGCTGTGAACGTCCCTGGGGCCATGGTCGGGATCGTGGTGGGCGGTGCCATCCTGAAGCGGTTCCAGATGTCCCTGAGGCAGTGCAGTGCCCTGTGTGTGCTGGGCATGCTGCTCTGCCTGCTCACGGCCTTCCCCCTGCTCTTCCTGGGCTGCCCCACGCAGAAGGTGGCAGGTGTCACTTACTGGGACAGGTACCACAGCTCCCGGGCTGGCACGGGGGGGAATCCCCAGGGTGGGCACATTCCTTGGGGGGGGAGCCAAGCAGAATCCCCAGAAATGGGTTTATCCCTCAGGAGAAGCAGCTCACGGGGATAAAGTAACAAATTATTGTGGGTAAACACTTGAGTTTGCCGTGTCTTCAGGTTTAGGGCAGAAAATGTACGGCTAGCCTTCGTGACTTATCCCACACATGGTGGAGTCATTTCAGCTTTACCTCCTTAGGGTTAAAACCTTTTTAACATGAGATTTTTAGGTGCAGAGTTATAAGAGTTCCACCAGTGAGATTTCCTATTGAGGAGTAAGTGTGGAACCCGAAGTAAACACGTTTTTGGCACAAACAGCTTTAGTTTTCATCTTGGAAAGTGTGGTGGATGAATAATTCAGGCAGGGGCCAGCCCTGGGGTCACACCATCCAAGCTGTGGCAGCTAAATGTGGGCAGGATTTTTCTTGTGTGCCCTCAAGGCTTCAGGCAGGTCTCTGAATTCCCTGTTCAGTGTCCTGTGGTCCCGGCCCTCAGGCCCTCAGGGGGAATCTCCCTCCCTCCCACAGCGCGGTGTTGCAAGAACCCCAAAGCCCAGGTTTGGGACCAAGTATGAAGGGAGTGGGTGGCTCCCGTGCCCATTTGTGGTTGGGATGCTTTGCCCAGGCAGAGCAAAGGTTGGGGGTGATGGTGGAATTCCCGCGGGCCCTCCCTGACATGTGGGGAAGGGTTCGCTGTGCAATCAAGCGGGGTTTTGCTGGCCTCAGCACACAGGCAGTTGATTTTGTCTCTAAGCTGGATACTGATGATGCTCCATAGCTGCATTGACCCTTCCCTCACACTCAGCTCTGGCTTCGGACACCACGACACGGAGTGCAACGCGCAGTGCCGCTGCCCCGAGCGGGGCTTCAACCCCATCTGCGGCTGCGACGGCGTGGAGTACACCTCCCCCTGCTCTGCTGGCTGCAGCACCGTCAGCCTCCTCCCAGACAGCTCCATCCTGGTGAGTCAGGCCTGCCCACGGCTGCTGAGGGGTGGCCAGTGCCCTGCTGGCCCGTTGGGCACGTGAGTGTCTGCAGGAGAGGGGAGCTGAGTGCAGGGTCACGGCGCAGGGGCTGGAAGAGAAGGGTTTGCTCCTGGCCCTCCTTGGGTTTGGGTTATTCTGCTGCCCTGTTGGGTCTGCAGGCAGTGCAGCTCAGCAGATCCATGTGGGGAGACCTTTGCCTCTCAAACCCGGATCTGCAGATCGTTAGCAGCCCCTGTAGGATGAGTGGCTTTCCCCTGCTCCCTTGGCACAGGATGGAATGGCAGCACGGGGCTGTCTGGGCAGTTTGCAGCAGCGTTTTGTTAATTAACAGCACTTCATTTTAATAACAGTTACGCTTTCTGCCAGAGCTCAGTCCCAAATGTGCTTTCCTGCACCCCCACGCCTGCCTTTTGTACAGCAGATCCTTTCCAACTGCTTTTTTCCTCCTCGACAATGCCTCTCTCCTCCAGCCCTTGTTTTCTTGGAAATTTTACACTTTTCGTACCATTTTCAGCATCTCTGCCAGTACAGGGACCTGTGGCACTCATTGCCTGCTGCCTTCCCTGTCCCAGGGTTTCCAGGAACCCTCCCAGCCTGCAGAAAACCCTACAGCTGTGTGCCCAGCTTTGCTGTAGCCCTTCCAGAGGGCACCACGTAAGCTTGGATGCAGGAATGATGTTTTGGGAGACCCTGAGCTGCCCCTGCCTCTGGGATCATTCTTCTGCAACTGCCACCGCCTTTGGCAACCAAAAGATCATGCTCATTTTATTTAAAGGTCTCTTTAAAAAAAAAAACCCTAGGGGTTTCTTGTTTAAAACAAACAAACAAAAAACAAAAAACAAAAAAAAA
>VXAX01005679.1:93551-103615 GCA_013399835.1 Leptocoma aspasia
AAAAAAAAAAAAAAAAAGAGAGAGAATTGTGACTAAATTAGAGAAAAGGAAAAATTCCTCATCCATCACCACAGGGCATCTTTTCTTTGCTGTAAGGCTCTGCTAGTTATTTATGAGGCTCTCTCAAAGGTGAGGTTTTGCATGTTTGATTTAACACTGCCCTTGGGCTCTGGCTGTGGCTGCAGCTCTGCCCTGCACACAGCCCGGGATGAAGGGGATCACAGCAGGACAGCGCCTGGCACGGGTGGAGAGCCACCCTCACAGCCAGGAATTCCTTCCCAGTCTCCCATCTGATGCTGCCCTCTGGCAGTGGGAAGCCATTCCCTGTGTCCTGTCCCTCCATGCCTTGTCCCTCTCAGCTCTCCTGGAGCCCTGGACGTGGCTCTGAAGTCTCCCCGAAGTACTGAGTGCTAATTACTGCTGATTATTCCCAGACAACTCCTACCCCCTCTCCTTCACCTTGGCAGCCGGCTCCCTTCCATGTGCGCACCCCTGGGCCCGTGAGCAGCCTGTGGATGTTGTCTCCTCTTTGCAGAACTACACCGGGTGCAGCTGCATCGCGGGACCGGGGCCGGCGGGCTGGGCCAGGCCGGGCCCCTGCGGCTCCGGCTGCTCCCACCTCCTGCTGCCCTTCGTGGTGCTGTCCTGCCTGGCGGGCATCCTCGCCAGCACGTCCCACACGCCGTCCTTCATGCTCATCCTCAGGTGGGCACCCCTTGCCCGTGCTCCTGGGCAGCCACAGAGGGGATCTTTGGGGCAGGGGGAAGGATCTCTCCAGCTGCGGGACTGGGGGTTAAACCAGCCCTGCCTGGGAGTTAAACCAGCCCTGGATTGAACCTCCTGCCTGTTCCTGCAGGTTGGGGTTAAACCAGCCCTGAATGGGATTTAAACCAGCCCTGGATCTCACCCGTGCCCTGTTCCTGCCCTGGCTTTGCCTCGGCACAAGATGTGCCATTAACTCAGCAGTAGTTCAGCACAGCAGCACTTGGGCTCTTCTTAAGGCAGCTCTGTGTGGAGTTAAGAAGTTTAATTACCTTCCTTTGCTGAAAGCAGCCTCCCCTCCCAGTGCAGAGAGGCAATCAGGGCTCCAGCTTCCCACATCCTTGGAAAGGTGCCTGTGGGGTGGCAGCAGGATGGGGCCAGCCTAGATGTGAGCCCAGGCTGGTGGGGCTGGACCCCAGGATGGGTAAAGCTGAGGCAGAGGGGAAAGCCATGGGGGAATATGTGTCTTAGGCTATACATGATACTTCCAAGCTCTTCCTGGGTCTGGCAGGATTTTCAGGCCAAGAAAAGGCCATGGTCAGTGTTTAGCCCTAATTAATGAACTCTCATCAGCTTTGGTGATGTGAATGGGAACTCCCTGGGATCCTTGGAGGCTGGGTTGAAGGACAAGTGTGTGGGTGAGGTGCTGTGCCAGGGAGAGAAGCATCCATCCTGGTGGGATTGCCAGAGGGCACGTGTTCCATTCTGTTTTTCAGGAGCATCCAGCCTGAAGACAAATCATTCGCTGTTGGGATACAGTTCATGCTGCTGAGAGTTTTAGGTAAATTGAAATGTGTTAAAATACCATCCTGGAAAATAATGACTGTGTTTTTAGGGAGGCTGTGGTGGGCAGGCTGGCAGTGGTTTTGGGGTGGTTGGGCTGTGTTTTTGGGGNACGCTGTGTTCCAGCCTGGATGCCGGGCCCGGTGCTGTACGGCAGCGCCATCGACACCAGCTGCTTGCTGTGGGAGAGGAGGTGTGAGCGCAGGGCAGCCTGCAGATACTACGACAACACCCTCTTCAGGCACAGGTAGGGATGGACCCCGGGCTCAGGGACACCGGGGGGACGGGATAACCACCGGGATAAACTCCTGAGCACTGCGAGCACACAGGGACGCTCCTGCCCCGGGCCCTGCCAAGGGTCACTCCCGGGTCACTCCCAGGACAGCTCCTGCACTGGGGCAGAGGCCATCCCTGGAACAGCCCCCCCAGATCCCAGGGGTCGGTGCTTGGAGCCCATCCCTGCTGTGTTTGCACCCCACAGGTATCTGGGGCTGCAGTTTTTCTTCGAGGTGGGCGCCTTCCTGTGCTTCGGGGCCGTGTATCTGATCCTCAGGAAGCAGGAGAGGGAAGCCAGCCAGGCAGAGGAGACAAAGGCAGAGCCAGAGAAGGAGAAACTGGCAGGAAACTCCACAAAGAGCCCGGAATCCAAAGTGTGACACGACACCAAAGAGGTGAATTGTGAGCCGTGCTGGGGAGGTGAAGCCACGTGGATCAGCCCGCACCGAGCTGTGCAGGGTGGATGCTCAGTGATGGAGCCCGGGGCTGCTTCCTGATCTCCAGGTGGGATGAACCCTTCCTGCAGTGCTGTGGATCCATCCATTCGTTGTTCTCCACCTCAGGGGTGCAGCTTTTCCTTCACATGGATTAGTCCACACACTTTAACCCGTGGACTCTGCAGCCTCCTGCATTTGTGTCCTTCAAAGCAGTTTTTCCTGCTGGCTGTCTCAGTGATGCCAGTGCTGAGCATTAACCATAAACCTGAAGGGTTCTGTGGTGTGATTTTTTTTAAATAAATCATTTTTAAGAAATGGCTTTGTAATGAACCCACACAGATCTCTGTGACTGATGATTATAGTTATCATTCTTATTTTCTGTGTTATCTGCACTTATTTTCTGATGGTCAGTGCTTATCACAGGAGCTCACTGAAGCACGTGGGAGTTCAGGTGCATTCCTGGTTTGCAGTTCAAGGAGGGCACAACTTTTCCCAGGGTTGCAGGATCAGAGGATGAGGTTGGAGCCCTCTCCAGACTGGGTAGAGCTTGTGGCTAAACCATCTGAGCCCAGCACCAGCCAGCCCTGGGCTCCCTGAAGGAGGTTCTGTCTGTAATTGTGGGGTGGAAGTCCAGCCTGGTGCTGTTTTGGCTCAGCTGCCTCTGTTTCCTGCATTCTTCCCATCCTGGGGCTCTTTCCCACCCATGAGTAAAATTGTGATGCTCCTACCACCAGCAAGCAGCCACAACCACTGAGTAACTTTGTAATTTTTGGCTCCAGGACGGAATTTAGTAGAGAAAACAAAACTTGTAAGTTCAACCCAAGTATGCAGAAAAGAAATACACAGGGGGGGAAATTCATTCCCTCCTCCCACCCTGGTAAATATTCTCTGGGAAGGGCTGGGTGTGCAGAGAAGTGGAAGGGAGAAGGCCTGTGGTGAAGTGACTGAATTTAGCTATTTCCCCAAACCGTTTGCCCAGCCATTCTGAGGGACCCAATTATCTCAGTGCAGACTGAGAGGTTGATTGGAATTTTTTAGGGGTTTGGGTTGGGGTTTTTTTCCCTATTTTTGTGCAGTGCCTTGTGTTCACTGAGTTAAGAGTTTACAGCCCTGTTCAGGGCACCAAGAAGTGATGTCTGGCTTCAGAGAAGGTTCTAGAAGGCAGAGGTGTGCGTGGATGTTGCAGGGATGTAGGTGGAGCCATCCAGGGAAGGACGAGTAGCATTTGCTGACCGTGACCTTTAGAAAGCCCCAAACTGGGAGAGTTTTGCACTATCCTCTTTTCCAAGGCATGGCTAGGCAGCATCTGTTGCTAGAGCAGCAGGAGAGGAACAGCAATCAGGTTTTCTGGGCAGGAGCAGGGAGGAGACAGCCCACTATGCCCACAGTGGTTGTTGCAGCTCCTGGCAGCCCAGGAATCTGTGGCATCCGTGGAGGAGAAGGTTCTTTCCTGGCTGAGCACAAGCCTTGGCTCACAGGCGCTGTCCTGCCGTGCTCAGCTAAATCCCAGGTTGCCCCAAGGTACTTTGCACACCACAACAAACAAACAGCAGCACAGTTTGCTCCGTGTGGCGTGGAAGGTGGGGAGCTGCAATGTGCTTTGCCAGGAATCTGCCACAGATTCCATTTGTTGCCTGTGGAAGTGTGCAAGCCCAGGCTGGACGGGACTTGGAGCAGCCTGGGGTAGTGGAAGGCATTCTTGCCCACGGCAGGGGGTGGAATGGGATGAGCTTTAAGGCCTTTCCAACCAAAACCATTCCGTGATTCCATGGTTCTCTCCCCCATCGCACTGGAGCCCCTCAGGGCTGTGCAGCCTTTCTGAAAGCCCCTCAAGCCACTCAAAGCAGTGGTTCCATTTACGGGAAGGAGGGGGGAAGGGGATAATTAAACCCTTTCCCAAAATAAATAGGGAGTTTAATTGCCTGTGGTGCTGCTGCGGGTGGGAGACAGGCTGCACATCCCTCTCCTGCCTGGTTGGGATCCTGATGGATGCACAAGGGGCCTGCAGGATGGCCTGGCCAGCTCACTCCCAGCCCCTTCCCACTGCTGGGCTCAGGGCTGCGCTTGGAAAACTCCTGTCACACCATAGAAAGGTCTGGCTCAGGCAATGCACAAGCTGGCACAGCCTGAATTCTTCCTTCCCTCATTACCCCTCCAGCAGAGGACAGATCCCTGTGGACAAGCATCCAAGGCACTTGCAAACTGTGTCTTAGCTCTAGGCGTGTTAGTCTGCTTTTGCTCTGGTAATTTCCATCAATTTGGGCTGGCGTTTCTATAAAGAGAAATAAACCCACATTTCCCCATCTCCTCCTCTGTGCTCTTTAAGAAGGTGGTTGAAAGGGACTGACTTGCCAGGGAAGATTAAAGAGAGGCAGTTTGGAAAGGCTGCTCCCACCTCCCATCAGCAGGGAGGGAAATAAAGCCCAGGGAATATGAAAGGGTTGGCAGCAGCAAGGGAGCAGCAGGAGGAGTGTTTGATGCAGAGCAAGGGGCAGGCAGGTAGGAGGGCTGCAAAGACAGGAAGCAAAGGAAGGGGTAGCAGCAGCAAAATCCACCCTGTGCCATTTGCCAGGTTCTCCCCAGAGGAGATATCCCCTGGAGACAGCCTAAAACAGAATTTACAGAGCACTGGAGGGTACAGCTTGGGCACCAGCCAGGAATTGCATTGGGGGGTTGACAGGAGCTAATCCAGCTGGGCCAGAACTCCATGGACTTCCTGGAACTGGAGCAGTGGACGTTTTCATGCAGCACTTTGTGGTACCAGGGGTCACAGACCTGGAGGCAGAACGGTGCCTTTAAGGCTGGTGGGAATTGCACAGGGTCAGGAGAAGGGATTACAACTGGAGAGAAGGACCCAAAGCACTTACGGGGCCAAGAGCTGCTTTAGAGCCGAGCACAATTCCCATTCCTCTGGAAAAAAAGAGCAAAGGTGAAGCTTTTAAATGACCCTTGGTGTGTTTAGCTCAGGCAGATCTCTCCCTGGAGTGCTCCTGGCCACTGCTGCACTCAAACCCAGAGGGTTTCTCCTGGTTTGCTGCTGCTGTTACAGAGCAGGTTTTCCAGCACAGGGGATAGGGATGGTCCCAGGTGGATTCTGTGGCTGTTTGCAGGGGGCCAACAAAACATGAATCAAAACCCACTGAATGTTTCTCTTCAAACTCACTCGAGCTGCCTCTGGCAACCTGAAATCTGTTCCCAGGAAATGCTCACTGAGGAGACACAGTTTGTAGCCACAAGACAAAGAATTGCTGTGCCCGGGACTGAGGCAGAGCTGTGGATGGAATCCAGTCCCCAGGCTGGGGAAGAGGAAGGCAAAAAACCCATAGATGTTACACTGAAGTTCAAGAAAATCTGGGAGGTTCCCAGAGGGATACTGAAAAGACGAGCCAAGGAATCACTGAAATGCTACCAATTAAAACCACAATTCCCAGAAACTGGAGGTTTCCAGCGATCTCAGAAGGGGAAAACAGAGCCATCAGGCAGATCCAGACCCAGCTCAGCACTGATCCCTGGAAAGATGCTGGGGAAGTGACTCATCATGTGCAGTCACTTGGATAAGGATGTCATGGGTTGTCCCACACAGATCACAGCAAACATTTCATTTCTCCTTCGGGCAGGCACCTGTCCCACCTGGGGAAACCGTGTTACTTCCTGACTGAAGGAAGGATTTTGACCCTGTCCTACCTTTTTCCCATAAATCAATTATCAGCCAGATGGAATTATGCAGAGAGGAGAATAAGAGGAGAAAAAGCCAGGCTTAATTGGAAAGCTTCAGCTCCAGGAGCTGGAGGTAGTTTGCTGCCTGCCCAAAAGGATTTATCTACACGATTCTCACCAGGATCTGTCCTGTCTCTAGGACTAATCAATATTTTAATTAATTACTTGGACGATGAGAGAAGCAGGAGCTAATAAAATTTCTGCTTACGGTCGTGAGTGCTGTGGGTGGCAGGATTGGAATCCAAATCATTCACAGCAGGTTGGAGAAATGGTGTGAAATGGGTAATACTGGGATTTACAAGAGCACAACAGTGGTGCAGGGGGAGGAGGGCTGGGGTGCAAAGTTTGCCCTGTGAGAAAGGGGATGTGGCACCAGCCCATAATGGAGCAGAAGAGTTTTAAGCTCATATTGTCCCTTTAAATTAAATTGGCATTCACCACAATTCACTGGCTGTCCTGTGAGGGGAAGATACGACCCCTTGCGCTTGGAGGCATAAAATTATCTCCCCACGTTGCTGAATTGAGTGAGTTTCCCTGCTTATTGCCAAGTGCATCTCCTCCAGCAGTGCTCTCTTGAAGGTCCAAGCAAACAGAGCAGAGTAAATCAGGAATTATCTCCTGTGTTTAGAGACAGGTTGAGTAATGATTACTGCTGAAATATGGAATTCATCTTTGGGGCTTAATGGGCTTGCAGTGGAGCTGTGCAGGAGCTGGTTGCTGAAGGTTCTGAAGTGGTTGTGGGGAGGGAAGAGCATCCTTACCCTGCAGAGGTGATGAGAGCTGTGCACACTGGTACAACTTTCTGAGCAAACTCGGGAAAAAATAACTTTCCCTGGATAAACTTGCTACTGAATTCTTCTTGCTCTCACACCTACTGTTAAAAAAGGCTTCCCTTTCCACCCTCCCCCTCTCCTGTTTGTCCCAGTGCCGTGACCTAATTACACATTGGGCACTGAATGTGTCCAAATTGCACTCAGGAAGCTTTGGGTCTCTGTGCTCATCTTTCTTTTCCCCCCACAGTTTCTGATTTCTTGTGACTGCAGGAGTGCTCTGGAGCACGGGCTGGGCACAAATAATGAGATATTCCAAAACCTGTGGCCTGGGAGATGGGAAGTGCCTGTGTGTGAAAGCACCTGCAGGAACAATAAATCCAGGAGGATGGGGGTGGCATGCGGAGAAATGGAGACACTAGTGATGGTAATCAAACTGGGAACACTGGGGAAACTCAATTCCCAGCATGCCTGATGGGGTACTGCCCCCACAACCCCAAGACAGGACAGGTCCATGCCCAGCCCCAGAGGAGGGAGATGGCAGCAGCTGTGCCTGATTCACAAAAGCCAAAATAAGATTTTAAGGCAAAAGACACCAGCTACACACTCCTTTCCAAAAACTATTTGTTATTGCAAACGAAGAGGAATCAAAGAAAGATGGAAAGGCCCGGATATTTTGGGGGCCTGGCGTCATTCCTGGGATGATCCTGAGCAGACTGAGGCACACAGGCCTTGGCACTGGCAGACGTGTGGGCGGCAGAGGGGGAGTGGGGGAAATCCAGGAGCAAGAGACTGGAATTCAGCTGGACTAAAAGAAGCATCACCTCCTATCCCAAAGGTCTCACACTGAATATTGCTGCTTTGGTCTCCTGCACCTGGAGCAGGAGGGGCACGGCCCTGCCTGTCCCCACCAGCAGGGTGGTGACACCTCCAGCTGTCCCGGATCTGAGCTGGGGCTCTCCTGGCCTGAGGATGTTCAGGCACACAAGGGTTTCTCTGGGCCCTGGTGATATGACAGGCAAGCCCAATGGAAATCACAGCTTTCCAGTTTCCAGGAAACTAGAAAAAAAAAAAAGCTGTGGTTAACAGCTGGAATGTCGCTCCCTGAAGTCCCAGCTGCAAAGTTTCCTGCATTTCTCATTCCTCAGGGGAGCCACTGCAGAAGATGTTCTGGGAACAGAGGATGCAGNGGCCAGGAGACATTTCAGGTGCGAGCTGTGCTTGGAGCAAAATAAAGAGCCAGCCACGAGCAGAGCCTGAGCCAGAGGACACCCCTCGCGCTCTGGGTATGGTTAAATAATAGAAAAGGAGGGAGAAATTAAGCAGCAAATGTGCATATTAATAATGAATATGGCAGGAGAAATAACTGAACACAAGCAAAGGCGGGAGTGAAACAAACAGAGGGAATGTGAAGTGGGAGCATCCAGCTCCAGCACCCCCAGACATGGGGAACAGCCCAGAGCTGCTGGAACAGGCCCTGCAGACATGGGGCACAGGGCTTGGCTCTCTGCACTTCAGCAAAATAAAAATTCTCTGGGTTGGTGGGGTGGCAGAGAGATAATCCCCATCACAGCACCATCCGTGGGTGAAAACAAGCCTGCACCTCTGCCAGAGGGCAGGGTTAGGTGGGATATTGGGAAGGAATCCTGCCCTGTCAGGGTGGGAGGGCCCTGCACAGGTTCCCAGAGAAGCTGTGGCTGCCCCTGGATCCCTGGAAGTGTCCCAGGCCTTGGCAGGGGTGAACCAGGTGATATTTAAGGTCCCTTCCAGCCCGAGGCAGAATCTGTGATTCTATTCTATGTTTCTTAAAGTCAGGGCCCCTGGAGAGGATGGAGAATCATTGGATCACAGGATGCCACCTCTCTGGATAACCTGTTCCAGTGTTCCCCCACCCTCATCACGGAAATTCTGTCTTGTTCCTAGTGGGAATCTCCCCTCCTTTAGTTCAAAGCCACTAGCCCTTGTCCTGTCACTCCTAAAAACTCTGTCCCCACTTCGCTTTTTCATTGACTGCAGGAGTGAGAGCCCCTCACCAGGGCACTCTTTATGATCCCACACTGTTCCAGGATGTTTCNTGTGAAAGCACCTGCAGGAACAATAAATCCAGGAGGATGGGGGTGGCATGCGGAGAAATGGAGACACTAGTGATGGTAATCAAACTGGGAACACTGGGGAAACTCAATTCCCAGCATGCCTGATGGGGTACTGCCCCCACAACCCCAAGACAGGACAGGTCCATGCCCAGCCCCAGAGGAGGGAGATGGCAGCAGCTGTGCCTGATTCACAAAAGCCAAAATAAGATTTTAAGGCAAAAGACACCAGCTACACACTCCTTTCCAAAAACTATTTGTTATTGCAAACGAAGAGGAATCAAAGAAAGATGGAAAGGCCCGGATATTTTGGGGGCCTGGCGTCATTCCTGGGATGATCCTGAGCAGACTGAGGCACACAGGCCTTGGCACTGGCAGACGTGTGGGCGGCAGAGGGGGAGTGGGGGAAATCCAGGAGCAAGAGACTGGAATTCAGCTGGACTAAAAGAAGCATCACCTCCTATCCCAAAGGTCTCACACTGAATATTGCTGCTTTGGTCTCCTGCACCTGGAGCAGGAGGGGCACGGCCCTGCCTGTCCCCACCAGCAGGGTGGGGACACCGCCAGCTGTCCCGGATCTGAGNGGGGCTCTCCTGGCCTGAGGATGTTCAGGCACACAAGGGTTTCTCTGGGCCCTGGTGATATGACAGGCAAGCCCAATGGAAATCACAGCTTTCCAGTTTCCAGGAAACTAGAAAAAAAAAAAAGCTGTGGTTAACAGCTGGAATGTTGCTCCCTGAAGTCCCAGCTGCAAAGTTTCCTGCATTTCTCATTCCTCAGGGGAGCCACTGCAGAAGATGTTCTGGGAACAGAGGATGCAGGAGTGAGCAGTGCCTAAAAAAAAGCTGGGAGTCTGTGGCAGCTCGAGCCGGGTGTCTGTGCAGGGAACAACATCCCAACAGGGTAACCCTGATCTCCTGGGCAGCCTCCACCACCCCATTGCCAGCCCTGGCTGTGTCCCCAGGGTACTCCTGTCACCCCCCCCCCCCCCTTTTCCTGAGGCCAGGAGACATTTCAGGTGCGAGCTGTGCTTGGAGCAAAATAAAGAGCCAGCCACGAGCAGAGCCTGAGCACCCTCAGCTCCCAGTGTGCTGAGAATCCTGGGAAGCAGCACGTGCTGGTGCGGATCCGAGTCCTGGAAGGTGATGGGAGCTTTCACACACACCTCAAATCTCCTCTGGCCCACACAAACCTGCAGCTTTAATTTAGAGGCAGCTTTTGAGCCAGAG
>VXAX01005679.1:103644-127067 GCA_013399835.1 Leptocoma aspasia
GCTCTGGGTATGGTTAAATAATAGAAAAGGAGGGAGAAATTAAGCAGCAAATGTGCATATTAATAATGAATATGGCAGGAGAAATAACTGAACACAAGCAAAGGCGGGAGTGAAACAAACAGAGGGAATGTGAAGTGGGAGCATCCAGCTCCAGCACCCCCAGACATGGGGAACAGCCCAGAGCTGCTGGAACAGGCCCTGCAGACATGGGGCACAGGGCTTGGCTCTCTGCACTTCAGCAAAATAAAAATTCTCTGGGTTGGTGGGGTGGCAGAGAGATAATCCCCATCACAGCACCATCCGTGGGTGAAAACAAGCCTGCACCTCTGCCAGAGGGCAGGGTTAGCTGGGATATTGGGAAGGAATCCTGCCCTGTCAGGGTGGGAAGGCCCTGCACAGGTTCCCAGAGAAGCTGTGGCTGCCCCTGGATCCCTGGAAGTGTCCCAGGCCTTGGCAGGGGTGAACCAGGTGATATTTAAGGTCCCTTCCAGCCCGAGGCAGAATCTGTGATTCTATTCTATGTTTCTTAAAGTCAGGGCCCCTGGAGAGGATGGAGAATCATTGGATCACAGGATGCCACCTCTCTGGATAACCTGTTCCAGTGTTCCCCCACCCTCATCACAGAAATTCTGCCTTGTTCCTAGCGGGAATCTCCCCTCCTTTAGTTCAAAGCCACTAGCCCTTGTCCTGTCACTCCTAAAAACTCTGTCCCCACTTCGCTTTTTCATTGACTGCAGGAGTGAGAGCCCCTCACCAGGGCACTCTTTATGATCCCACACTGTTCCAGGATGTTTCCCTGCTCCTTGCAGAGCAGCTGGAGCTCTGCCCCTGCTCCCCTGATGGCAGCAGCCTCCAGCAGAGGCTGGCGAGGTGGCTGGGGACAGGAACGAGCTGCAGGTTGTGAGGCTGTCACCGCGAGGATGGATGGGGCGAGCACCACTGATCCTCTGCAGGTGTATAAATCAAGCCAAGGAGAAATGGGAACCTTCAAGGGGATGCCAGGCAAATCAGAGGAGAGTGGGAAGTAGTGCCAGTGTCACCGAGGTGGCTGGGGGAGCAGCAGAGGTGCCAGGGGAGGGCGGGGAACGAGAGCCTGGTGTGCCCAGGAGCTCAGGGGGCACAGACTGGCCAGGGGGCCGTGTCCCAGTGCCTGCAGGGGCTACAGACACCCTTCCTCCTCTCCAGAGCCCAGCTCCTGCTCACCAGAACCGTGCCAGCTTTGGGGAAAGCTGCTGCACGAGCCTGAAAAGGATTTTTTGACTGTGCCTTCTCCCCACTCTTCAGCCAGGCTTCTGGGGGCTTTGTCACACAGCCCTCAGCAAGTGGCCTCCGTGTCCTCACATTCCTCTGGCTGCTCTGGTTTAGTGCAGAGAGAGCTCTGGGGCTTTAATTCTGAGATTAATAAATTATAATTCCACTTTCATGTTTCTCTTCCACAAAGGCAAGAAGCGAGGTGTAGGATTCCTACTTTCTGAGGGGGGAAAAATTAAAAAGAAAAAAGAAGAAATGAGATGCTTCTGTTTTGCCCGATAGTGCTGGCTCCCTTGGGAATCACCTCCTTCCCAATCACACAAAAACATCTCAGCTGCTGAGTTCAGTAACGATCTGGGGATGCTGCAGGAAGGGATGCTGCTCCTGGGGGCAGCTGCTCTCTGCCATCCAGTTCCCTGCACTTCATTCCCCTCAGACTTCTCCAGACACAGCAATAATGAGTGAACTCAAAGTCCCGAAGCCAGGAATAAATCATGACACGGGTGACACTTGTAATTGAGAGCTTCTTAATTGCTGTGTTTGATTAAAGAGAGCTGCCAGCTTTGTGCATAAAAGGCAGAGACTCCAGAAACCCAGAGTAGGAAGAAAAGAGGATAAGAAGATGATGGGAAGAGAAAAACGGGAGATCAAGGAGAAGAAAGACTCGGGAGAAATCTTGTTGGAGTACCAGAGATAACGGAGACAAAAATAGAATGAGTGGTTTCACTTGTGACTACATCCATGTTTATTTCTGCCCTTTTGGGGCAGAAATACAGGGATTTGTGCTCTCCTGGTGTGAAATGCAGCAGCTATTTAGCACCACAAAGCACCAAAGATAAAGGCAGCATATCAAAAAGAACTAAAACCGACCGGGAAATTGCTTTTTTTGTTGAAATAAGCCCAGGGAAATAGGAAAACCTTTCATTAGAACTTTGGTGGCTGCACTGCCAGGAGGGCCATGCTCCAAAAAGCCACGAGCTGCACCCTGTGAGTGCCAGGTGTGTCCCCTGCCTCTGCAGCTCCTGCCAAGGTCAGGGGGACATCCCTGTGCATCTCAGGGGATGGGGGCGGCTCTCCTGCCCCAAGCTCTCTTCCAGGGATATTCCTGACCTCTGCAAGCGCTTCAGGGGGAAATCCAAAATATTGATCTCAGGGAGACAACAAGCACAGAGAAAAGCACAAGAGGAATGGGGAAAGATCCCCTTCTTGGAGGGGAAATTCCTTCCTGGAGTGTTGTTCCCTCCCATGAGGGTTTTTGCCAGCCCAGGTGGGCAAAGCACGGGGAGCAGAGCAGTTGAGGAGCCCAGAGAGGGTCCAGCTTTAGGAAGAGCATGGCCAGCACAGGATATGTGCACTCTTCTCAGACTTTACTTTCCTCCTGTCCATCACTTTCCTCATTTCCAAAGGAATTACACAGAGCAGCAGCCTGGCCCTGTCCTGGTTGGATGGGTGTGGATAGGAAAGGCAACGATGCTTAAAGGCTGCAAGGGTGAACCTGGCTTAGGTAAATCCTCCATCCTGTACAGATTTTTTCCAACTCAGATGACTTTTTTGTCTTCGTATGAACTCCTTAGCACTGACCTCATTGCTCCCAGGTGGAAGCTGGAGGTTTGGTGACACTGCAGGAATAAAAATAATCAATTTCCTCCCGCTTTCATTGCTGCCCTGGCTGTTGTCTCCAGCCAGCTCTGAGCAAGTCTGCTCTGAATGAAAATAATATCTCTGCTGTGGGTTAGTGGAAAGAGAGAAAGAGGAGAAATCCTGGTGCAGCAGAGGTTTGCAGGGAGCTGGTGCCTGGGCACTGGGCCACGGTGGGGCAAGCCAGCTCTGACACTGGGGATTTCCACAAATAAATGCACAAACAGTTCCAGCTGGAGCCAAAATCTTCAGGAGCCCCCTGAGAGGCTGCCTTGCACTGACTGATACAGGGGCTTTCACTGTACTGTCAGTGCACTACAAAAGCTTCACCTGGGTGGAAATTTGACCCTAAGAAATCTTTGCCTTGAGCTAAAACAGCCCGGAGTGTAACATTTGGGGTACTCTGTAAATAGATTTTTTTCCCTCCCTTTAAAAAACCTTCAAATACATGGTATGGTTTTAATGAAAAACAGCTCCCCAGTAATCTGCAGCACAGGCTCCTGAAATTTCCAGACTCATTAATTTAGAGCATCGTCACTAAAAAACCTGGGGTCTGGTGATATCTAATTATTTCCTTTGTGAACAGAGAGTCAAATTGAGCTGCTTCATTCCTACAACTCCCAATTGCTTCCCACTGATGGGTTTTTTTCCCCGGATCACTTATGTCTGTCTCTCTTTAAGCTTTGACAAATGTGAGGGCTTCTGGCACAGACAAATGGTGCATCACACTTTTGGAAAGCTCGAGAGCATCTTCATTTTGTTCCTCTTGTCACACGTCCTCAGCCTTCCTTTCTGTGACAGCAGTGTCCCCAGGAATTTCAGGGCTGCCACCACGGCTCCCTGAGTGAGGCTGGGCCCGGAGATCCTCTCATCCATGATCCTTCTGGGAAACAGCACCATTTCCAGAAGCAGCATCCTCCTGGCCTTTCCACACTTCAAGGGGCTTAAGAAAGATGGGGACAGACATTTTAGCAGGTCCTGTGGCAGGAGGACAAGGGGGGAGGGCTTTAAACGAAGAGAGGGACGATTCAGACCAGATGTGAGGATTTTTTTACACTGAGGGCGGGGAGGCACTGGCACAGGTTGCCCAGAGAGGTGATGGCTGCCCCTGGATCCCTGGAAACAGCCGAGGAGAGGCTGGACAGGCCTCTGAGCAGCCTGATCCAGGGGAAGGGGTCCCTGCCAGTGGCAGGTCTGGACTGGCTGAGCTTTCACAGGTCCCAGACCACGCTGTGACTCCAGGATTCCTGCAAGCTGCAGCGCAGAAGCAGCACTCCCTGTGCCATCCATCCGGCTTTATTTGCCCTCTCCGGGCGTGCCCAGACCTCCGGGTGATCTCTGCGGGGCTGGCACAGAGAGGAGGGGACAGCAGCAGTGGCACTGTCCCCTTCTCCCCTTACAGCCACGGCTGCACTGCCGGGTCCTGTTTCAGCGTCTCGCCCCAAGGACAGCCCAAAGGGAGCTCGTGTGACAGCAAGGAGAATAATCAGAGGCCCGGAAAACATGAGCTACTGGGAAGCAATCGGTGTCATTTAATCTGGAGGGAGAGGAGACAGTAACAGTGTTCAATTATGCAAAAGGTCATTGCCAAGGGGGGAGGACAGAGCTTCCAGGCACAGCAGCAGCACAAGTCCTGGCCTGGAATTACAGCAAGGACAGCCAGGCTGGGGTGGCACTCACAGCTACCAGGAGGACACAGCCCGGGCTGAGTGGGGAGGGAGAGAGGGAGGGGTTCAGTCAGGCATCAGCCAGGAGGGGTTTCGTTGCACTGACCCTTTTTGGGGACACCCTGCTGTGAATGAGCAGCTCAAGGGCCCGGAAAGGATCCCCATCAAAGCTATGGCAGGAGTGGTTTTAATATAAACTCGGTGGCTAGGGTCACCATCACTGCCCACAGGGGTGGAACACACAGGGAAATCAAGTTAGGATCGATTTAGAAGGATTTGCACAGAGGCTGAAGGCACAAAAGAGTAAGGAACACCCTCCTGCTGAGTGGAGTCCCTCACTGCCCAAATTCCTGATGGAGCTGAGCTGTGGCCAGCTCCAGTCTTGGTCTCAGACTTGGACAGGGATTTCTGCCTAAACTAATTAACTGCGGGGATTTAATTAGTGTTAATTCAGAGCCTCAGCAAGGACCTGTTGAGCACAGAGGGTCTCTCTCCCCTGGGCAAGGAAGGATCTCTGTCCTGGGTAAGGAATCCCAAGCCCTGGGAGATGTCCCTGCTCCAGGGGAGATCCCACGCTGCTGAGCAGGGAGAGCTCCAGGAAGGCTCCCCAGGCCATCACATCTATGGGATAAAGCAGTTGGACTGTGGATAAATTGCATCCAAAGGGAAAAGCCTGCATGAGACTCCTGGTACCACACCTGTCGTTATTCCTTGGTGAAGGAGTCCTGGAAAACCCCTGGGATTCGTGTGTTATTCACATGTTCCAAGCTCTCACACCCCATTTCCCCGGGGCATTGTCCTGCTTTGGGGGCTTCCTGGAGGAATTCTTGGCTCAGACACAGCTGAAGCCTTCACACCCTTTAGAGCCAAACTGCTGCTGGTTTGAGGGGTGCAGTGCACCCATCCCGGTGAGACACTGAGCTCTCCCGTTCCTCCCCAGCCTTGCTTTTGGCTAATGTGGTCCCACAGCCCCCAGACACCCAAACTGGCCTGCCCTGTGTTTGCTGTAAGCAGCCAGGAGCTGAACACCCCACGCTTTGGGGGGACCCCACTCTGGGAGAAGTGCTGAGGGGAAAAAGCTGCCCGGGAGCCGGGAGGTTCTGTCAGCTGCAGCTGCACTCCTTGGAAAGTAATTCTGAAATGATGGCTCTGCTCCGGCATCCAGGCTCTAAAAGAACAGAGAGATAAATGGGAGAGGCTGTGGGGAAGAGTTTTGGGAATGATCCAGGAGCTGGAAAAGCACATGTGAGTGTGAGAGATGAAAGCAGCCTTGTTGTGGAGATGACAGCAGTGCAGGTGAGGAGGCTGCTGAGCTGCTCCCCGTGCTTCCCAGTGAATTCAGGGAGTGGCTGACAGGAAGGGATCTCCAGTGACCCTCGAGCTGGAGGTCAGGAGGTCCCAAAGCATTGACAAGGCTCCCAGGCCCAGGGTGGGACTGTTGGGGTGTCCTGTGCAGGGCCAGGAGCGGCACTCGCTGATCCCTGTGGGTCTGCTCCAACCCAGAATATCCCATGGTTATTTGGAGAAGACCTGGCTGGCACAGGCTGAGGAGAGCCAGCAATTAAGCAGAGTGGCTAATTGCAGGTTGCACTCCTGGGAAGTGTGTGAGCACTCAGTAACCCCGAAGGAATTCCAGCACTGAGCCCTCCCCGTGTCCCTCCTGCTGCTCCAGGGATCCCTCTCAGGGTGCTTTGGGCAAGGACAGCACCTGGAAGCTACAAGTGACAGAAATGCTCCCTGCTGCAAAAGGCAGAGCACAGCTTTGCTTACAACTTCCTAACCAGCTTTTGATTGTGTCCGTCGGCCATTAAAATGGAGATAAAACAAAAAAAAAGTCATTAGCAGTTTAGCAGAGGGTCAGAAAGCAGGTTATTGACTTGCTTTATCACAGCTCCAAAATCCTCCTAAGAATAGAGCACTTTAGATTAATTGGGGGGAAAATGGATTGGAAAGTTGCAATTAAGTTGATGTCATAATTTTGGGAAAAAAAAATAGGTGTTCTGCTACAGCTGTAGTTCTCTCCCTGGCTTTAATTGGCATCCCAGTCCCAGTTGTCTGTATTGATAAAATGCTGTCCATTTAAAAAATCTATCATTAGCATTGGTTTAAAAGGTACAAACATTTTAAAGGGGAAAAAAAAAGATTAAAAACCAGAAGAACTTCAGCACTTTTTTTGTTCTTTAACCTTTTGGAAGTTTGGGGTAATTGTCTCAGCTCTGTGCAGGAGTGAGGGAGACGAGCAGGATGCTTAATTGCACGGCCACGGGAGGAGCTGGCCGTGGCCCTCAGCCACACCCAGTGACACCGAGGGTCTCATTAGCAGAGTTGCCACTGAGCGTTCTGCAGCCACCGGGGCACGGGGGCACCTGGGTGAGGCAGCACAGCCGCTATTGCCGGGAATGAGCATTCCTGCAAGGCACGGAACCAGGATCCTCCTGGAAGGAAGCACAGCCCGTCTGTATCTTTGTGTTAACAGCCCTGCCTGAGAGGCTTTTTCACAGGGTCACAGGCTGGGTTTTGGGAGGGACCCTGGAGCCCATCTCATTGCCACCCCTGCCATGGCAGGGACACCTTCCACTGTCCCAGCTCCAAGCCCCATCCAGCCTGGCCCTGGGATCCAGGGGCAGCCACCAGCACTCCGAGAAGCCCATCTCAGTGTCTCAGCACTCCCACAGGCAGGGATTTTTTCCAGCCTGGATAACTCACGGCTTTCCTGCACCGCTCTGCAGAGGCAGCACCTGGCCAGCACAAACAAATGGAAGTTTCTGATCAAGCAAGTTTCTGACAGCACAATCGAGTGCTCCAGAGGAAAGCAGGTTTAGCTCTCTGTGCCTCTGCCTGGCATTTGCCATCTGTGCTGGCACCAGGACAAGGCTCTGAGGTCCTGAGGGGTCCCTGGGGCTCAGGGGGTGCCGCAGTGCTGAGCACAGAGAAACTTGAGGCACTGAGGGGAAAAGCAAGGAGAAACTGAGTTTCTGCCCTTCTAGTGATGTCTCTGCTCGATTACAGCCAAAAATCCTTCACTGCACTTAGGTTAAAAGAGTGAATTTGGAAATGTGGGCCCTGATAACTTCAGGCTGGCAAAGGGCAAGTCCCTTTGCTTGCCCTGAGCTTTCCCGAGGGCTTTTGCTGAAGTTCCCATCTCAGCAATGCCACCACTTCTTTTTGGGTGTTTATACCCTTCAAGCCACTCTGCACAGGCTTCAGATTCTCCTTTGCCATCATTCACTTCAGCTTTTCATATTTAACTCCTTTAATCTTCCACCAATAAATCACTGCCTCCCAACCCCTCATCATTTTCAATGCTGTTCCAGAATCCCTTTGGGATGCTGACACCCGTCAGGTACTGAGTTAATTAATAGATGGCAGATCTCTGCCAGTGCCAGGCTGCACGCCTGGAAAACAGCCTGGAAGTGCCAAGGGAAGGTCAGGTCTGAGTGCTGGATGGGGCAGCCACACCTGCCTGCAGAGCAGAGGCTGAGCAGTAAGAGGAAGAGAAGTGTTCCTCTTGGAAGGGCACGATCCAAGAGACTGCAGGCTCCCCCTGGCACAGAGCTGGATATGGGCTCTCTGGACCACACTCAGACCTGCCATGATGAGGGAGTACAGGGATCTTTTTTGGGGCAGCAATAACAACACCACTCAGACTGGATGCCTGACCAGACCTCCCCTTCAATAACCCCTCCGTGGAGTGATTCCCCTTCTCCCGAGACACACCCACCTCTTCCTCCTCCAGAAAGAGAGGAGGGAACTCAAAGCAGGGCTGTGCAATGTGGCTGAGGAATGAGTGTCACCTCTCTGCAGGGCCACGAAAGGGGTGAGGACGCTGCTGAGAGGAAGATTTATTGACCTCTTGTTCTCCTTTTTTTTAGCACACTCAAAGTCACCAATGTGCTTCTGCACTGCTTCCAAAAGAGAAGAGTTGCAGGTGCTGATAGCATCTGACTTCCCTGATTTGCTGAAAACTGCTGGGGAAAGGAAGCAGAGATAAAGGAAGCCGATTGATGCTGCTATCCCTTGGGGATAGGTCCTCTGGGGACACCACCAGACACAGAGCGTTCCCACAGAATGTTTCCCAGGGAATTTGTGGCTGCCCCTGGATCCCTGGAAGTGTTCCAGGACAGGCTGGCTGTGGCTTGGAGCACTCTGGGACAGTGGAAGGTGTCCCTGTCCATGGCAGGGGTGGCACTTGGTGGGCTTTAACATCACCTCCAACCCACACCCTTCCAGTGGGTTCATTAAGGAAATTTGCCTGGACTTCGGTGGAGAGCAGCAGGCTGCTGGTGGTTTCATGAGTAACAAAATTACACGTAATTGTGTAAACCTGTCAGTGTCTCCACATGTCCTGTCAGATTCCCACTGCCATCCCTAGCTGTTTGCCCTCTGAGGAGCAGGAGAGGAGGAACGTGTCCGTGCAGGTGTTATTTGTATGGATAAGGCTGGTGACCTTGCACTTGACAACTCTGCAGGCATGGAGTCCATCTGCTTTGTGGGCTCAAGCTAGCACAGACAATAAGCTTGAGAGACAGTGTATGGAGCAGTTATGCTGCTTTCTGGTAAAAGGGAGGGGGAAAATGTCCTCAGATAACAGCAGCCAAGAGAAAACTTTGTGGAGAGGTCAAGGACGGGGGTTTGTGGCAAGTGAAGGTATCCACAGAGGCTGAGGAAGTGTGAGCAAGGATGCAAGGCAACAACAGCCAAAAAAAAACCACTTACAACACACTGGAGAGGGCTGTGGGAGAGCTTTGGGGATTTGTGTTACTTCTGAACACTGTGCAAGGACTTTGCCTCCAATATTTAAGCAGAAAGCAAAGGATGTTTAGGAGGACCTCTTGTTTTTGGCTCTGCTTGCTCACCCCTTTTTGCAGCTCACTCTCAGGGCACCAAGTCCAGTGAAATAAAAGGATCCTGGCTAAGAGAAATCCAGCCTCAGAAACCTGATATTCAGCAGGAAAATAACCCTAAGGGGGTCTGACACCCTCAGATGTTCTCTGGGTCAGCAGTGGTGGCATCAGGGCCAGGAGGGTTGTGCTGTAACCAGCCCTTGGACAAACCGTGTGTCCTCACCCCCACACCGAGCAAAGAGAGGGGCTTGGCAAGGCCAGGGTGGCACGTCAGCAGCATGCCTGCTCCTCATCCATCTTCCCTGCCCTCAGGAAATAAACAGCAGAGCAAATATTGCCTCCCTGTCAAACCTGGCCGGGCGCTGTGCTCCTGTTTGCCTTGTGCTTTTCAAGGAGTGACGTCCCATGACATCGGGGAAAGTCTGACACAGAGCCAAGACAGGCCTGGGGCTATGAGGGGGTGTCCTGGGAGAGGATAAGCAGGGCACCTCAGCTGGAGGGAAGCAAGGAAGGAATGATTATCCATCCTGCAGAGGGCAAGTGCTGTGGTGTGGGCATGGCTCGAGGCAGCCGTTCCCAGAGATTCCCATCGCACCTCCAGATTCATGAGCCTGTTCTGTCTGCCCATTGGGAACAAGGAGGCAGGAGACGTGGCCTCACCTCCTGGGCCTGGTGAGATCAAGCCTGAGGAGATCTCATTTAGCTGTTTCTTCTCCCCTCTTTCCCTCAGTTTCTCTGCGCTGTAAGAGCTTCACGGCAGCTGGTGGCTTTTTCTTTTACTCCAGATTGAACATCGTGGAAAAATCCAAAGTAAAAGCCTGTTCACAGCTTTGGGGATGGAAGTTGCCAGCGTGGAGGAGGAGTCTGCATGAGTCCTTGCAGGAGTGGGTGGGCACGCACCCCTGCCAGAGCGTGCTGCTCCGAGGATGCAGGGCACCTCCACCTCACACGGGATGTGCACTTGCTGCTTTAACACCACAACCTCAACACTTGGCTCCCCAGACCCCTCCCAATTTCACTAGGGATCACCATTTTCCACAAAAAGTACTTTCTTTTGCTGGTGTTTCCCGACTCTGACCCCAATTTCTCCTTTCACTGTGGGGAGGGCTCTCTTGGTAGTAAATCTGCTAAAGAAATGCTCCTGTCCTGGCAGGATCTGTGGCCAGGAGAACTCATGAGACTGACAGCTGTGCTGTCCTTGAGCCTGTTTTTGGACATCACACACCTAAGAAATGTGCCCAAGCCAGAGACACACACTCCTTCCCCCTCTCCCGACAGTGTTTGACCAGGACAAACCCTCCCTGGCTCCTGTCACCAAGGAGAGCAGCAGGTCCTCAGGCACTCTGCTGTTTGTGTTTGACCAATACTTGCAGGTGGCTGTGTGACATCCCAGCTCTTTAACCCCTGAGCTGCTGCAGCCAGAGCTGTGTCTCTTGGTGCTTTAGGGGCAGGCTTGGCTCCTGTCTGAAGCAGAGCCACGGATTTGTAGGGATGCCTGTTCTCCCCAGGGAAAAGACAAAAGGAAGCATGAAGACAGAGACGGGGATTGCTCCTGTGCCAGCACCTGGGGTTGTGATACCTGAGTAAATCTCTTCCCCCCTGCCCACAGGGTTTGACGAGAAAGCAGCCAGCTAAACACCCCCTGTGCTCCCCACGCCCTGGGGAAGCCTCTCTGCTCCTGGAGTGTCTGCTGGGTGGGGGGCTGGATTCCCCAGAGCCCCTCAGCCAGCACCAGGTGCTGCTGCTGAGAGCAGGAACGGGCAGGGTGAGGTTTGCCAGCCCTCAGCCCACCCCTCACCCTGTGCACAGTAACCCCCTGGCCTCTGCCAAACCTTTCCCACCCGGGTGCCCAGCCTTGGCCTGCGTTTCCTCCCCAGGGGACATTGCTGCACCTCGGGCATGCAGCACCCTCACCTGCGGGCTGATGAAGCGCAGGGCCACTTCGGTGCTGTGCTTTGAAGAAGGTGGCTTAATCCTTATCAGCTGCGGAGAATTTCATCAAACAAGCGGCAGTGGGGAAATGGAAATGCAGAGATACATAATTCATGACAGAGAGGACACATTTAATAGGTGTGCTCAGCGGCAGCCGGGCTCAACACCTTGTTCTCCATGCTGGAGATGATGTCGGGTCACTCGGGATTAGCTCTTTGTTCTCCAAGACTCCATCTGCGCATTCCGAGTTCGGTGCAGGATGAGCTCTGTGCCCACAGCCACCTGCAGCCCTGCTGGGTGTCAGAGAGAAAAGGCCTTATTTACACATAAATGAGGCAGGAAATATCCACAACAGATCCCAAGGTGCGAGGTCTTATTGGCAATTTCCTTCCCTACTTTGCAGAGGCCGAGATAACCTCGGTGTCTCCCTCCCGCCCCGCCAGGGCAGGGATTTGGGCAGGGAACGGCAGGAACCTGAACCTGCCTGATCCCATCCCAGGAAACAGCTTTATTTAGGGGCTGGGATGTGCAGGAGATCGCGGCAGAGCCCCGGCGCTGCCCGTGCCGGGGGTTTAAGGGCCAGAGAAGATTTCCTGGGCATTGCACAGGGCAGAGCCTGCACAGGAAAGCTCTAATTCCCACCTCGGCTTCCCAGTTCCCTCTCTGGGGTTCCTGAACATTCCAGAAATGCAGGGGTGTCCTTGTCCTCAGTGCAGAGAGGGACACAAAGGTGGGTCTGGAGATGGGAGCCTCACTTGGGTAAGGTGGGGATCCTTGGATGATCCTAAGGAAATGCATCCAAGGAAATGCAGCTCCCAGGGCAGTGGTCCCTGCACAGGAGACCCAGCTCTGCCTCTTTGGGGCATCTGTCCCGCGTTAGGGAAGGATGAAATCCCTATTTGACAGTGGGGAATATGGGAAGGATGAAAAACCCGGTCTGGCATCCTCCTTCAACTCCCACTCGAAATACCAAAATAACCTTCCAGGTTCTTCCCAGCTCGTCAGAGGGAGGGGGTTTTCTCCTTCCGCTGCTCAGATTCGAGCCAAAGGCAGATTGATGACAAATCCCTGGGGTGGGAAGGGGAGGACCCAGCACTGCATCACCACAGCACTGCTCCTTGCAGACACATTCTCTGGATGGGAAAACTGAATTTTTTATTTCTATTTTTTTAATTTTTTGTTCTTTTTCTTCTATTCCTATTTATTTTTTCTTTATCCTTTTCTTTTTCTTCTTTTTCTCAATCCTTTCCTCTTTTTATTTTTCTTTTATTTTTCTCTTTCTTTTGCCCTTTCTGCTTTTCAACTTTCTTTTTCTCTTTCTTCCCCTCTTTGTCTCCAAATGATGCCCAACTCCTCGGGCAGTTTCTGAGGACAGCGGGCAGGGCTCCGAGCATCCCCCAGGCGGGCCCTGCTCTTGCCGAGGGCTCGAGAGCCCTCTGCTGTCCACCCAGCCCTGCCCAACCTGTCCCTGGCTGAGTCGCCTGTCCGGGCCGTCAGAACCATCCTGGGCTTGGCAGCCATTCCCCTGTGGATGTGGGGACAGCTCCCTCTGGAAGGGAGGAATGCTTCCGTACTTCTCACCTTGCTCCATCCCCCGCTCCTTCCATGGCTCAGGTTCTGCCTCCAATGTCAACACTCGGCTCAGGACACTCCATTTTTCCCTGTGAGAGACAACCTTAGAAATTATAAATGAATAATTAATGCAATGTTTATCTACAGCATAGTAAATGTGTAAAAAATGCTCCTATTACGTGGGGAGGTGCTAAACTGGATCATCTGCACAATTCCCAGCACAAAGGTGGTAATACCATTCCAGTTACCATATAGACCACTTCAGCTCAGTTATGCACACACAGGAACCCCCACAAGAGCGTTCCTGCTGGGGCCCTACCAGTGCTGCCACAAGTCCTCAGCAACAGAGGTCATGGCTGGCTGGAATGCAGGGAAAATTTGGCTGGATTCAATAATTCATATCCATATACAGCTGGCCTGAGTGGGGAAAGGGAGGATTAAACACAAAGTGGTCCCCAGAGCCAAGATTACTCACTGATGCTGGCGGTGCTGCCTCAGACAGAATGAGACTTTTCCTGTTTGCTTTATTAGTTGTCCATAAAAGCCTCGTTAGCCCATTCCGCTGGTCATCCTTTATTTATGTGTGACATCTCATTTGGAGCGATTGTGGCTCCCTTCTCTGGCCTCCTTTGGCTGTGGGGGTTTCTGTCCCTCCTTGGGCTGAGGGTGTGTCCTGAGAGACACAGGACAGAAACCCTCCAGCCCCATGGCCAGGGCTCTGCCAGACCCACGTGGCCCCAGCACCAGCAGCAGGGTGGCAGGAACGATGCTGGGACAACCCCACGAGACCCCCTGACACCTCCATTCCCCACACCAGCTCCAGGCAGGCTGCAGCACGTGGGTTCCTACAAAGACACTCCAGGAAAAGGAAATATTCACTTTATGGGGTGAATAGCAGGGCTTCCTGCTCTTTCCAGCTAGATAATCCTTCATTTTTGTTAGGTATTTGTTTAAGTGGGGACAAGGCAGACCCCGTGGCTGGGGGGGCTCACCCAGACAAATGGCCAGCCTGTAGGTAGAGGGTTCCCAGAGCCAAAATCCCCCCTGGCTCATCCCCCTAGCCCAGGTGTCAGGAAGATCCCTGTTCTCCATCTCAGCATCACTGACTCCTGCAGGGGTGGAAAGGGATCCCCCATGGGAGCAGGGACATCACAGCATCACAGCACTACAGCACTACCAGAGAGGATCCACCAGCATCACAGCACTACCAGAGAGGTTTTGTCCCTGCTGGGAATCCCAGAGGGAATTTGGAGCTATGTGGTGGGGAAGGAGGGGCAGGGGTTTCCTGCACATGCCCTGGCTGCTTGTGCATCTGGGATCCAGTGCCTGCTTTTGGGGGAATCTGGTTTCTGTAATCCAGTGGTACTGAGGTCTTTCAAAGCTGGGACCTGGGTGTGGGCTCAGGTTGGGGCAGACATCTCCACACCAGCAACAGCTCTAAATATCCACGAGCCTCTGAACTTCACACTTGCTCAAAAATCCAGCTCTGCTTGCAGTTTTCCTGCCAAACCAATCTTTTCCTAAATTCGAAGGCACCCTGCCCACTCAACTTGGGCCACGGAACTGTCACAGAATCATGGAATGATTCAGCTTGGAAGGCCCCTCCCTGTGTTGGGCCACCATTTCTGAGCCTCCAGAGCCAGCCCAGCTGGGCTGAATGGGGGGAATTTCATCCTTCCTGCCTCGTGCCCTGGCATGGATCACATCCTGAGTGTCAGCCAGGTACATCCCACTGCTCCCAGTTACACACAGTCACTTCTCCAGCCTCCTACCAAATCCAGGCTCTTGCAGGTGCTGCCTGGGGCATGACATCCCGAATGCTGCTGGAGGTCAGCTCCCACCCTTCCTCCTCCTCTCTCTCCTCCTCCTCCTCCTTGCCCTGCCCCTGCTTTCCATCAGCCTCCCTGTGGGGAGAGCACCCACCCCGTGGCACAGGGACAGCAGCCCAGTAGCCTCCAGGATCCATGCCTTTCCCTTTGCCCACCCCCAAGGGGCATTTCATGTCAGTGAGAAGCCTTGGAGCTGGAGTAGTGAGCGATATTGCTCCTCCCCTGGGAGGTCCTGAGTACTTTTCCTCAAGGAAAAATGAAGCATTTTGGGATATTTGGGGCTCTGCCCTGGTTCAGATGCCCCCAGGCCAGAAGCAGGTGCCCAGTGCCGGAGCCAGGCTGCGGCTTTGCTCTGCCTGTGGAGAGCAGAGGAGGGAGAGGAAAAGGGGAGAGCACCCATGTTTTGCCTCCTCTGAATCTTGCTGATTAGCATTCCAAATCTAATGAGGCTGGAGCGAGGGTGCTCCTGTTTGTCCGCTGTAATGGATCATGATGCCGAGGTGGCTGGACTCTGGATGTGGAAATGGAGGGCCGTGGTAATGTGACAAGAATTAATGAAACATAACCAGACTTTCATATAATTAAAACCAGTAATTGCTGGAAAGATGGCTCATGCAAAACGATGGGCTGGGGGTGGGCAGGGTTGATTAAAACTGGTGACTGGCTACAAATGATTAGATTAAAATCAATTAACTGTAGAATTGCTGTCTGGCATATGGAAGGATAATTCAGTTATGTAACTGACAGTGGGATTTGCACTTTGCAAATGTTGTTTCAGTACATCAGACTAAGCTTAGGCAACCTGGTTATTTAACAGGACACACTTGTGATTCCTGGATCCAAGGGTGGGATTTGGTAGCAGGATGCAAGGCAGAGCCCACAGCCCGGGGCTGCTCTCCCTCTGGGAAAAGAGCAAGAAAGCCGAGAGACGGCTACGATCCCCTGCTCTGCCCTGGTTATTTGTAAACAGGAGCTCTTTTCATTACTCTTTTAAAGACTGGTTGGATTAAGGAAGCATTAGTGGAATTCAACGCTCGGCATCCTCCCTCCTCCCGAGAGCCTGCTGGTGGCGGTGCCCATTAGCGCTAATGCAGCCGCATTAGCACACGGAAAGGATTCCTGTGTTAGAGCATCCCTGATGGCTCCGGCTCCTCTTCCTTCCCTAAGCCCCGGGAAAAGCAGGGGCTGAAACCCTGCGGAGGGACAGCAAGGAGCTGCTGGCTGCCAAGCAGGGCGGGGCTGGCCCGGTGCTCCTGCCAGGGCACTGCAGGTGACCCTGCAACACCCTCCTGCTCTGCGCTGTGGGGACCGGTGCTGCAAATAAACCCCGCAGCACCTGTGCCTCTCAGCCTGTCCCACCTCCAAGGCTCCTCCTGGCGCTGTGCATGAGCAGCCAGCTCTGGGAAAAAGCTGGAGGTACCAGGGTGGTGCTGGCAGGCCAGAGGCATTACACTTTAATAGGCTTCGAGGTCCTGCTGACATCCTGGACTGGCTCATCTCCCATACAGCTGCGCTGAAGTTCACCCTCTTCTTACACATCTTGGTTTTCAGCAGACATTTGTCTGTCCTGAGTTCCTCTGTGGCCAGAGAAAAAACACTCTTCCCATCGTGACACACCTATCACCAACACTGTGACACGCAGGAGCAAAGCAGCTACGCTTCAGGAATTGTTCCAGGCCAGGTTGGATGGGCCTTGGAACACCCTGGGACAGTGGAAGGTGTCCCTGCCCATGGCAGGGGTGGCACTGGGTGGGCTTTAAGGTCACTTCTACCCCAAACCATTCCATGATTCTCTTTCTGGTGAGCTACGCTCCAAGCCCATGTTGTTCCCAAGGCCTACAGCTGCACCTTAGGAATGGGCTCCCAAAACTTCGGGGTGCTGCAGAGAGAAGTTCCAGTGGTGCAATGGATTTGGCCCAGTTGCACTTGTGTCCTCAAGAGGGGAGAGCTGTTGGTTCTGCTGGCTGCAGAGAACCTGGCGTGGTCTCTGGGATGGGTCATTGTCCTACCAGGGGATGGCAGTGGGCTTTCCCCACTCCTTTCTCAGAAAACCCATCCTGGAATTGCTCTGGAAATCTCCCACACCAGCAAAAATACGTGTGCTTTCTGTAGAAGAGGCAAAAGTAGATTTAGGTCAAAAATTACTATGTATAGAGCAGAGAAACATCTCCTGAGCCATCTGCCATGCACCAAAGCCAAACTCTGCTTAGAGCCTGATGAGGCTTTAAAAAAATATATAAAAACCTGACTGGCTTTCATTCAGGGCTTTCAAACCACTTCTGCTCTTTATAGGGCTGTTCAAACATGGCTCCACATAAGCTGCTGTCCATCACAAATAAGCTCTTGGTTCTTGCTGTCAAGGAGAACACTGACCCCACTTCTGCCTCTCTGCTCCAGGGAGGTGTGGAAAGAGGTCCTTGGAAGAGCCCCCATGTCCAACCCCAGCTCTAACAGGCTGATGGAGCACATCTTCCATTTTCTGCAGCCTCCAATGATCCTGGCAGGAACCTTTGCAAACACTGAAAAAATATTTTATTCAATTAACCTGCACTGGTAATCTCCATGGAGATCCTGCTTCTCTCCCGTTCTGTGCTCTTGTGCTTGCTTATTCTGGATTGATGCAAAATCCCTCTTTTCCTTGCTCTCCACTTTCCATGCTTCACCCACAGCCCATCTATGACTTCTAGATCTTAGCCAGATCTTTTTTCCTGCTTCTGTTTCTCCCCTCCATGGCAAGCAATAATGCAGAAGCATCTGGATGCCATTCTGAAGACACGGCAGTGCCCCACGGCAGCATCCCCATGCACAGCCATGTTATTGCTGCATAAATCCCTTCCCTTTCCATGGCAGGTTTGCAAATCACCAACAAGCCAGGCTTCAGGATAAAGTCCCTTCCATCAGGGAGAGATGAGTAATCATTTCCCTTCCTGAATGAGATGCAGCAGATTTATTGTCCTGACTCAGCCCCCAAGTTTATGTGAAGGAGAAAGGTCAGGACAGAGTTTACAAACTCGGTCAATATTCCTGCCCTAGGAGGTTTTCTTCTCCCTGACAAAGTAGTTCAGCAATGCTGGTTGCTTGTTTGATGCCTTTAATAGAGGCAGAAGGACACAGATATTTTGCTGATAATTCTCTCATCTGCAGTGAATCGAGCAGCAATCCACACCACAGAAATCGTGGCTGATGCTGGAAGATCACTCCATTCTCTCAGCACTTGGGTCGTACCCAACCCCAGATGAGGACAAAACCTTCTCTGAATTCCTATTTCAAAATAATCTCAAAAAATCTGTCCTGAAGACAAATAATCTTGTTCTGGTTGTGATTTAAAGAGAACTGGTCTGGTTTGGGACTTTTTAAACTATTATCATATGCTTAAATTAAAATTTCAAGCGAAGTCCCAAAAGGGGAAATGAGCCTGCCCCATTTCAACTTTACAAGAACAGTTTGCTCTGGGGATTTTTCAATGAGTTTTCAAAATTAAACATATCTGTGAAATGTTGCTTCTTGAGCAAGCCCATGGCCCATTCCACATCAACAGCATTTGTTGAATGAGCTCTGATGGCCAAGCCATTCCCTGTGTCCTGTCCCTCCATGCCTTGTCCCCAGTCCCTCTCCAGCTCTCCTGGAGCCCCTTCAGGCCCTGCAAGGGCTCTGAGCTCTCCCTGGAACTTCTCCTCTCCAGGTGAGCATCCCCCAGCTCTCCCAGCCTGGCTCCAGCCCTGGAAGCAATTCCATTTCTCCGCTGGGCTCTCTCCAGCAGCTCCAGGTGCTGCTGCTGCTGCTGGCCCCAGGGCTGGGGCAGCTCTGCAGGTGGGGTCTCACCTGGGCACAGAGGCAGAATCCCCCCTTCCTGCTGTCCAGGCTGTAGGATCAGCCCAGGGCATGGGGCATGTCCAGCCTCTCACCCACCAGCACCCCCAAATCCTTCTTGGCAGGGCTGATCTCAATCTGCTCATCCCCCAGCCTGGATTGAGCCCAATATTTAGCATCCCTTTGCTCTCAGGTCGCTTTGGAGCACACTCTTTATTTATAGGCATCCCAGAACAGCGTGTGGAAAAACAAACACCTGACGCTTCCCAGATTGTGACGTTTCCTCCTGCTCCTCCGGCAGCTCCACCTGGAAGGCTCAGCCCAGGAGAAGCACACCTCTCTCCAGATGGTGAGAGCTGCTGTCAGCCCAAAGAGGGGAATCACAGCTGAAATGAAGACACAAACTGGCATGTGGGAAGGTAGACAGTGGAAATCTTTGTGATGGCTGAGCTCTGTCACTCTCTGTGAGCAACAGCCCGGTGATTTCCTGTCAGAAACCAGCCCCTGCTGAACTTCACTGCAAACCTGATCCCGCATGTTTTGAACAAGGATTTTGTGTTCAGTTCTGGGCTCTGAGTACAGCGGGGACAGGAGCTCCTGGAGCTGAGGGAGGGCCTGGAGCATCTCCGTGCCCAGGAAAGGCTGAGGGAGCTGGGGCTGCTCCGCCTGGAGAGGAGCCCCAGCTGAGAGGGGCCCTCAGCCCTGGGTGTCCCTGTCTGTCCCTGGCTGTCCCTGGCTGTCCCTGGGTGTCCCTGGCTGTCCCTGTCTGTCCCTGTGTGCAGGGAGGGGCAGAGCAGGGCCCAGGCTCTGCTCCAGGGCCCAGCAATGGCACCAGAGCCACGGGCAGGGACTGAGCCCAGGAGGTTCCAGCTGAACGTGAGGAAGAACATCTTTCCTGTGCAGTGACCAAGCACTGAACAGGCTGCCCAGAGAGGGTGTGGAGTGTCCCTCACTGGAGATATTCCAGAACCCCCTGGACACAATCCTGTGCTCTGGGATGGCCCTGCTGCAGCAGGGAGGTGGCACCAGGTGACCCACAGTAGTCCCTTCCAGCCTGATGCATCTGGGAATTCTGTGATTCTGTGGTTCTGTGAAATATAAGAGCCCCTCATTACAGCTGTGTGGGAGCTTGCAGGATCCAAGGCACTGGTCCCAGAGGGGTCACAGTTCAGTGTCATCCAACCCCAGCTCTCCTCTCTTAGGAGGGGGCAGGTGCTTTTTTGGGTGGAGAATGACTCCCTGCCATGGTGACTCAGCCACCCTTATGTTCCACTTCTTATTTACACTCCCCAGTGGTAATGTTATGGTACTTAATGGCTCACAAGGCCCTATTTAATCTTCTAAATATACATCCCCATTGTGCTGCCTGAACTCCCTTCATTATATCACGAGCTGACTGCAGGCATCAGTCATGGCTGTGATAAACACAAACTGCCCCAATATCATTTCCCAGGCTGTGAAGAGCCTGATCTCAGCTGTGCTGGAGCCAGATGGAAGAGGGAGCTTGGAATAGAGACTTACACTCTGTTAAATGTATGTGACATTTAATTATGACTGCAAGAGCTTCTCTCTCATCCAGGGTAACATGAGGCTGAATTCTGCAAATAACAGGAAAAACCCAGATCATTCAAGCTCTGCTGTTCCAGCCCCAGCCTGGGCACTCACTGGTGCATTCTGCAGCAGAACCCTGTTCCCGGAGGATTTATTATCTCAAATGCTGCATCACACAAACACAAGGAGCTGCTCAGGTTTGGAAATAACCTGCCTGAATCCCAGGGCTTTGCAGCCCTGGCAGGAGCTGGTGCACAGGTGTCCAGTTGGTCTCTGGTTATTTCTGCTGTTGCAGTGCTGAGGAGCAGCCCAGGGGACCTGACCCCGTCCTGTGCAAATGCTGGGTGGGCCATCAGGGCTGTTTCATGGACAGGGAGGTGCCAGGGGGATGGAGAAGCATCTTCGGCCAGGTGGGGCTACAGGGTGGCAGTTTTGGTCGTTGGTGGTTGGTCACAGATCCCTGGGAATCCAGCTGCTCTTGGGATATCAGGATGGATCACAGCTCCGGACTCACCCAAGAAAGGAGTGAGGACTGAACAAGGATGTGGCTGCACTGAGGTTCGTGCAGAAAAGTGAGGAAAAAATTGGGAGAAAACTCCAAGGATATTCCCCAGAAATTAATCCATGCCTGCCACCTTCCAGGCCAAGCTGAGCCTGGCTTTCCATGCTGGAGAAGCAATGGAATGGAGAGCAGGGACAGACAATAAAGGGGCTTAAGCCAAGGAGGAACAGCTCATGGTGCTTTGGCAGTAATGCGTGCTCAGGGAAAGGCTGGGTAATCAAAAGGAACACACAGCTAAAAGTTCTGTTGATGACTTCCTATTTTGTCCTGATATCCTTGGTGAAATCAAGGTCTTTTCTTCCTTTTTTTTTTTTTTCAGCAAGTGGAAAGTACAAATATCAGTAAACAGGAGCCCATTTAACACCAGACTTTTAGCAATGGCTAAGCCTCTATCCAGCTCTTAAATTCTGATAATGATCTGCTCTCCAAAGGCCTGCTTTCCAAAATAATAAAGCCCTTTTCTCCAATAAAGCATAGCTTTAGGCAGCTTTAAGGGTGGTGGGGATAGAAATAGGGCCAATTTGTTTCATGCCTGGAGGAATATTTATTTTCTGGCAAATGAATGTCAGAAAGGCAGTGTGTGAAGATACAATTTTCCTGTGTGTGGGCAGTTCTCCCTTCCCAGGCAACACCCCCACACTTCCCAACCCAGTCCTCAGATGACAAACAGTCTGGTGCACTTTTGGAGCAGGTACAACATCGTATTTAGGCAGAACTGAGCCAGGATGGATTTCTCCACAGCTCAAGGCAGAGTTCGTGGAATCACAGAAGGGTTTTGGTTGAAAAAGACCTTAAAGCCCATTTCATTCCCACACCCTGCCATGGGCAGGGACACCTTCCAATATCCCAGAGTGCTCCAGCAGCTCCACCTCCTTCTGCTGCTGGCCCCAGGGCTGGAAAAGATGTCATGGAGGAGCTTTTTCCCATAGAGAAGACCATTAAAAGCCTCCTGTTCCCAAAAGTATCCCATGCCAGGCAAGTCTCCAAGTGCAGGATAAGATTTCTCTGACTGTGGGGTTTTGCTTCCCCCCTGGAGGAAGAAAACTTCCCCATTCCCATCTGATTGGCACATGCTGGCAGATCAGAACAATACCCAAAGTCAGAAATAAATGGGTTGAATAATTCAGTGGGCTCTGGAACATGGGAATGGCAGAGAGCATCGTCAGGAATAGGAAAGCACAGCTAATAAAAGCAAGAGACAGAGGGAAATTTATTAAACATTTTTCAGACAAGAACATTTTGCCACTCACAGAAAAAAATATTAAGCTGGAAATGAAGGAAATTTTGTTCACAGATGGGCTTTTTGATAGGAACTATATAAAAAGCTGAAGAAACATTTGATTAAAGATTGGAAGAGAAAAGCTTTCTGAAAAATGAGCAAGGAACAGCCTACAAGCTTAATTTCAATTTTGTGAGGGCCAGATCCATTCCTTCGGGCCCTGCCTGTGGAAACAAGCCCGGGACTGGTGACTTTTTGGGGTGCAATGAATTCCTCACCCCTGACCTTGGAGCCACAGTTCCATCTGGCACGGAGGTTTCAGCTCAGTCCCTCGGTGCTTTTGGAGCCCTTCTGACACTTTTTGGCACTTTGCCATTGCCCAGGGGCAGAGCACTGCTGTCCTCTGGATGCAAACTTGTTGAGGACGTGTTAGCAGGAAAATCCCTCATCAAGTGCAAGGAACATAAAAATCCTCCTTGAAGTGCCAGGGGATTTACTGGCAGAGACAGCTCTGGATTGCAGGAAAGTTTCTCCATGTCTCTGTGAGACGTTACCCCCATTTCTCCTCTTTCTTGTCCTTTTCTCACCCACAACCCTTTCTCTGAACCTGCAAGTCTCTAAATTTACTTCTAGTTCCTGCTTTAACATCAGAAGGGGTAATTTCTATCACTTTTCCCCTCTCTGTTTGCAAACTCCACTGTTTCTGACATTTAAAAACTAAACAAACCAGGCTAAAAGCTTCTGGTCTTTGCAAGAATAATGATTGCAAGGGTGATCAAACTAATCGATGCTTGCAAGCAAATATGTGTGAATAATCCCAAGTGCTTGCTGGCAGCCTTGTAAAGGCAAGCCAGAGCAGACACGGCCTAGAAACAAGAGGTGGTACAACTGAACAGGTAAATTCCTGCCATAAAATCACCAAAACCCAGGAAAATGTCTCCCTTAGGAGCAACAGCTTCACCTGTGCAGTGAGAGGAATGGAGGAAGCTCATCTCAGCTGGGGCCGTGAGCTTTCCAGGAGGCTGTGGTTTGTGGAGCAGGGATGCGTGGGAGGTTTAATTGGTTGTGGATTTATTATTTGGGCTGGCCTGAATGAAAATGAGAATTTCTGTCCCAGCAGCCTCTTTTCTTTTTTATTTTCTTGACTAAGTGCCTAGCTAGCAGGGAAGAAACAGGGCTCTAAATGAAACCAAGACTTTTCCACCACAGGTACATATCAATGTAATCTTCCAGGCCATAAATCCAAATTTAATCCAACATGAGAGTACAATTCCAGTCCTCATGAATTCACCTTCCTTGGTTACAAGAGTATATAGAGGGCTGCCTGATTTACCCAGCCAGGAGGAGCTGCTTGGTGTTTCTTTTAACAGCTGAGGCTTTATCTACCAATTCCCACTCCCCTGTGTCCATTCCTGAGCAGCTGATTAGAATTTATTGAGATCTGTACTCCACCTCAAAGCAGATTCACTTCCCCTTACAGTTCTTTCCCTTTTACCAAGGGAAATCTGAATATTTATCAGCCCCGGATGTAAAGACATCAGAAAAAAA
>VXAX01005680.1:0-16409 GCA_013399835.1 Leptocoma aspasia
AATATGTTCATAGCAACAGGCTGGGTGGAAAGCAATGATGGCTGAGAGGAGAAGGGAAGGGCTTGCTGTGAAGCCATCTATCTCCAGTCAGTGAGTGCCTGGTTGGATGGAGACTGTAGTTGTCCTAAAAAACTGAGATATTTATCCCCCAGAAACAGCATATGTACCTGGCCTGGCCTTGGCACAAGCAAAGATTTTTGCCTTGGCTGCAACAGAACTGCAACACCAAGTGGTCCCCTCACCCAGGTGGATGGGAGCCTTTAAAGATACCTCAATCCCATTCCCACCCTACCCCACCAAACCCCTTGGTTCACTCCAGGCCTCCTCCAGGAGGGATGCAGGGCACTACTGCTGCAAGCTGCTGCCACACACTGTGGAAGATGGAGCTGTCAGGAAACAGAAAGGAAAAAGGAATGAGACTCAAGGAAAAGGGAATGAGACCTGTCTGAAGACTGCAAGAATGGGATGTAGGCAGTGACTCTGGGAGGAGGAGGAGCAGGAGCAAGCCCTGACGGGGTTTCCTGGTAGGAAGTATCTACTCAGTGCAAACGTCACTCGAAGGCAGAGGACAGTAATGACGACACAGAGCATTTCTGGAATGCTGGTTTTGAGTGGCTCCAGAAAGCCCTGGGCCAAACAAATCCTCTGCCAGCTCTGCAGCCCTCACAGAGACTGTGCTTGACAGCACCAAGAGAGTCTGAAGCTGGTAAACAGATCATACCCATGGAACCACCCAAACCTAGGGCTGAGGTGGGAACCCTGTGGGGTGGGGAATGCAGGCAGATGGGTTCAGCCTATCCTCTGGCAGCTCCAGGTAGGAACAAGCTGGGCAGAAAGAGGCATAACTTGTGACTCCAATCCATCAGGAGATATGGTGCAAGGCAAAACAGCCAGAGGTTCAGGACTTCAGGCCAGCCCTCGTGCTCTGCAATTCCTTGATCCATGGACATGATGGATGGACAGAACTGTGAGCAGACAGGTGTCACAGGCTGTGGCCACCTCACCCCTTCAGCCATTGCAGTGATGTAGAACAGGCAGTGTGTGCTGGGGGGACACTTACCAGCTCTAAGCACAGTCAGTCTCCAGCTGAACGGCTGCTTTGGGCCTGCAAGAAAAGAACCAAAGCCAAACCAGTCAGTCAGTGCGGGATAACAGCTGCAAACTGAAGAAAGGAAAAACTACAGTGGTGTCACCCTTGGAGAGAAGTACACTGTCAGCAGTGGTCTTGCCTTGGTGCCCATGGGGTGAGGATGCAGCAGTTCAGCCCACCCAAGGCCTGGGGAGCGCAGAACAGCTTTGGGACAAACTAATCACAGAGCACTTTGCTCCTTACGGCTCCAGCCCAAATGCTCATCCTGTCACTGGTGCAAAGTCCAAAAGCCTTCAGTCCCCCAAGCTGAACCTTGCAGCAGTGAGCTGTGACAGCACAGTGATCTGTGTTCATGCTGTGAACAAGCAGCAGCCACAGCAGAGCAGTTGTCAATGGCCTCCCCAGCACACAGGGCTCAGTGCCCACTCCTGAGGGAGATCCCAGCTATGAAAGGCTGAGTCTGTCCAGTGAGTGCTTGAACAGACTCCAAAGAGGGCTGACACATACACAGAACCCTTGGTACTAGAAAGCATGAGGAGTTCTTGCTTTCTGCTGCACATGGCCCTGACAGAAAAGGACACCTTCCTCTCTGCTCAGCAGCTCCTGGGATATAGACTCTCTGAATATACTTCCCTACTCTACTCTGGGCTCAAGGCAGACAGGAAGGTGCCTGAGCATCTGCCTGGCCCTGGACACCAGCTGAGAATGGAGTGGCAGGGCTGGGCCCTGGCTCCCTGTTTAGACTCAGGACATGGGTTTGCCAGCAGCAGCACTCTGGGGAAGCAGGTCACATCAATCTACCTTCTTCCTGATGTGGTAGACAGGGGCTGACATGATTCACCAGGGTCCCATGTCCAAAAGGCAGGAGCATCCCTCCTCCCTTCTCCCCCATTTTCCTCTGAACTTCAGCTGCCAAGGAAAGGGTTCCAGTTATACATCAGCAGATGTTTTGGATGCCTGGGGGAAGGTATTTCAGCTGCCAACATAACCTGATGCTTGGAGTCTGGGTCAGGTCTAAATTGCCAAGATAGAGCATTGGCATGACCTCCCTGGCAGAGCCAAAGCAAGGTTAAACCATGTCAGTACATGGAGGTAACAGTATACAGTATCCTAATGTACTGTATGCAGCTAATGTATATACATATATTTGTGATATATAGGGGATACCTAACCATAAATGTGCTTCTTCAACTGTGCTTACTTCCTTGAAACCAGCACAAGTGTTAAACCTGTGCTGGAGAAGGTGGGAGAGGATGCTCTAGGTAAACACACACAGAGATCTATACGTGCACATACACTGCTCTATGCACTGTGCATCATGCTGGGCACACAGCACTACTACAAGGTGTGAAACAATCTCCCCCAAGATGAGGATTATAGGACCATTCTCAGACTGCATAAGCATTCACCACTGAAACAAAAAAGAAATAAAATCCCAAGGAGATGCTTTTTAATGGCTGAAGAACACAAAAAGCATTCTTTCTTTTTCTATAAACCCTATATCCCCCTTACTCTTCTCCTTTTTCTCCTCTTTGCTTGGTGGTAGGAACCCACACTGGGTTTCCTTAAGTGCCATTTCTTCCTTTCCTGTCACTTAGATCACAGTAAACTTTGGAGCTGGGTGAACTCTCTGTGACAGCTCTGGTCCATCAACCTGGCTCACTCTTGTGGGTGGCTTAGCTGTTTCCCCACCTCGGGAGGGAACTTACTTCTAGGGCTCTTTGGAGGTAGTTCTCTCTTGAGTTTTCTGGCAAGGGTGAAAAACAAGCAAGACTCTGGATTTTCTTTGTCTTTGGTCTATTGTTTATTCTTTTCTTATCTTGAGGCTGATATACTGTTTGCACCAGACTCAGTACCACAGAAGCAAGGCACAAAATGGAGCCTTGAGTTCTCAAAATTAAGGCCTTTTAAAGATATCTGATCTAATTATTTTGTAACACGTACTTTATTTCTACTTTTTTACCAATAATTTTGATTAGTTTATTCACGTAATACCTGTGTAACTAGTTTCTCTAACTAATGACTTTGTGCCAACAATGCAAAAGAAAATGGAGTGGAAGAAGAACAAGAAGGAGATGGGGCAACACTCTAAATCCTCCATCTTGTGTCTCATTCACTCTCATACTAAAATCCTAAAACACGAAATTCTTCACCTAGTGACAAACTATTATTATTACTGCTATTTACATCACAACTCATCCCAAAGCTTTGGCAATTTGTCNCAGGGACGAAGGTTAAAAGCAGTGTCTGACCGGGGGTCAGGGCTCTCTAAAACAGGCAGGGAAATATTCCCTGTGCCCTGGGTTCCAACATCTCTGGGTTCCTAAGCTTGCTGTGAAGTGGCTCAGCAACACAAAAAAAACCCTTTCCCTCTCCCCTCAGGTATAACCCCCACCACACGGTCTGAAGACAGCTCAGATAACCGAGAACAAGCTGCAGTGCCTGCAGGCCTTGGGATGCTGGATACACTCCAGGCTCCAGCAAGGGCTCTGCTGCCACCCAGGGACCACACACTGGGAACGGGCTCTCCATTTCCGTGGAGATCCCCAGACAAGCCACTGTCCCATCCCGCAGACACACAGACACCAGGTGAATGACAGAAGCCACTCTGCCAATCACTGATGAGACACCCCCTTCACACAGGGAGTAAATGACACCACCCCTTCCTCAGCTCTTCTCCTCCCACATGGTCACAGCTTCTGCCCCACACTAACAGGCAAAATATCCCAGAACCCCTTGTGTTCCTTCAGATCCCTATCTCCAGAGCTCCTTCCATCCCCAGCCCTCTCCTGCCCCACAGCACACCTCCCATGGGGAGCCACCAACACCAGGAGGAACTGCCAGCAGTTGTTTTCTCACCCCAAGCATTAAGGACGTGGCTGAGCTTAGCAGAGTGCAGAAGTGCAGGGAAAGACAGGAAAGGGAGGCAACAAGAGCAACAGCCAAGACAAGAATCCCACAGAGAACAATCTTTACTGGTACCGCTCGTGTTATCTCCTGGAAGCAGACTGGCACTGGTGTCTTCTCTCACCCAGGTCTGTGTCTACAGTCTGCTGAACTGCTTGCTCTGGAAGCAGAACAGAGAGAGCTGTACCCCCGTAAGCTCTGTGCAGGTGTCAGCAAGCCCATTGTGAACTGCTGTACACACTGATTATGTTAAATATGTGTATGTTTAGCATCATAAGGAGGTACATAAATAAGCTGTGGTATATAAAGAAGTTGTGGTTTCCAAACTTAAATCTGCAGGATGAGGAAGTTAACAAAGCAGCTTTACCTGGGAGTGATATAATAGAGAAAACTAAAATTAGGAAGGTTTCCTTCCCTTCGGCACACACAGTACTACATAGCTGTAGAGCTGGTCAAATCAATTTTGGCAACAGATTTGTGGTAAAACAAAGCTCAGATCTAATTATTTGAGTTTTTTGTTAAAAATGCCTGTTACACTTGTGGGCAGAAGCAATAAAAGTTTCCAAAATTTCCATCAGGAGTAATTGCCGGCAATGTTTTGCGGAGGGCAGTTTTGGACCTCAGTTTCTGGGCCCTCTGCTTTCACATGGAGGAAGAGCAGTTTGTAAGGGGAGAATGTTAAATTTGATTTTGAAATCAGTGACATATTTGCAAATCAGGCCGAGCAAGAAAAGTTTAGGGAAGGAATCCAGCACCCATAGAGTGGGCTGGGCTGGAGGAGGGTGACAGAAGGAAAGGGAAGGCAAGACTAAGAGTATCTACTGCCTCAGGAGTCCCTGGTGATTTTGGGTCAGAATGAGGACTGCCACGCCTTCTCTTTTTGAATGTGGCCCCACATGCAGCCAGAGACCACCCTTGGGCAGACAACAGGTGCTATCTGTGTCCGTGGGCAACAACTGCCATAGCACAGGGTGCCCAGAGGAGCTGTGGTTGCCTCATCTCTGGAAGTGTTCGGATTGGATGGGGCTTGGAGCAACCACATCCCATGTGGCAGGACCCTACTGGATCATGGAACAAGATGAGCTTTAAGGTCCTTTCCAATGCAAACCCTTCTGTGTTCTGTGATTCTACACCCTGGCACTGGTACTGCAAACAGCTGATAGCATTTTGGGTCACAGATGGGCTTTCCTGTGAGCAGGTACTCTTAGGGACCACTCCTTGTATGCCTGTGATAAGACCCTTTCTTAACTCAGAGGAGCTCCTGGAAGTCACCAGGTTTCCTTGTATGTGAGCTGGTGCAAGGATTTGTGTTTCTTACTGGAATGGCCAGTCTAAGCAGCTGAACAGGACCTGACCATCAAGCTGCAAGAACTCCTGTTCAGCATGCAGACCTCCCTGCTTGCTGGGGGCCTGCTATGTGGGCTCTTTGTTGAGCACTGCTGTCCCTCCAGAGGGGTATTTGAACTTCATCACCCATCCAAGGGCTTTAAATCAACCAAACAGATCATCTGAGCCACCCCAGGGAAAGGCTGGATCATCTTGGCTTCACTCTCACCCTCCAGCATCCAAACTCTGATGTTCCTCCAGCAGGTTAGGCCCAATTGGTGAGAGGGAACAAACAAAGGAATGGAAAAATACAGAACAGATGGGGAAATCACATCCAGTTAGCTCCCAGACTGCACTTTCAGGAACCTTCCTTCTGGCAAAGGTGTGCTGTGACATTAACTTGACCTCTCTGCTTAAAGGACTGCCAAGGGCTCCTGCTTTCAGCTGAGGTATCTGAACTGGTCATACTGGCACAGTCCTGCATTCCTGCAGAGACCTGACTGTAACTCAACTCTGCTCGTGTCAGGCAGTCCATACCCTGCAGCAGCCTGCCTTTGGAAACAGGATCCAAGTCACAGCTCCTGCTCAGACCCAGGTGCCCCATGAATGGCCCCTTGCAGAGGGCAGACAGCAGCAGGAGCATGAGGGCATTGCTTGGACAGAGACAAGTTTTAAACAACAGACAGGTTTTCCAAGATTTTTCGAAACAAGGGCTGTGGGTTTCCTGGGAACACCATTAAGTGGAGATGCCCACAGCTTGAAGCCAGAAGCTGAACTGGAAGCGGACAGGAAGGGAGCCAGGGAGATGCTCTGAGGGCTGGAGCCCCTCTGCTCTGGAGACAGGCTGGGAGAGCTGGGGCTGTTCAGCCTGGAGAAAAGAAGGCTTCTGTGAGATTTTAGAGCCTCTTCCAATGCCTTAAAAGAGCTCCAAGAGAGTTGGAGAGGGACTTTGGACAAGGGCCTGGAGTGACAGGACAAGGGGGAATGGCTTTAACTGTAAAAGGGTGAATAGAGATTGGGTATTAGGAAGAAATTCTTGGTTGTGAGGGTGGGCAGGCCCTGGCACAGGTTGCCCAGAGAAGCTGTAGCTGCCCCTGGATCCCTGGAAGTGTCCAAGGCCAGGCTGGATGGGGTTTGGAGCAACCAAGTGTAAGTGGTGATTTGCTCCATCCTTCCTCAGACTTACTCCAAGAGATAAACACACTGCACCTGAATGCTCCACCAGCAGCTCAGCCAAGACAAAACTGTCCTGGGGAGCACCAGGGAGGGGATTGTCCTGCTCTGCTCTGCACTAGGATGGCCTCACCTCAAGTCCTGTGTGCAATATAAAAAAGACATGAAGCCATTGGAGAGCTTCCAAAGGAGGCCATGAGAATGGGGAAGAGTCTGGAGGGGCTGCATGAGGATCAGTTGAGGGCACTTGGTGTGTTGAGTGTGAAGGAGACTGAGGGGAGACCTCCTTGAGTTCTTCAATGTCCTCCCAAGGGGCAGCACAGGGGCAGCTCAGGGTTTGGATATCTAATGTCTAGGTGCTTACGTTTGCACACAGGAATTTTCCTCCCATTTATGTCTTGCATTACACAAATTAAAGATTTAGGCTCATCTCTTAAAAGCACTTGCAGGATGTTCACTGTTGAAGACTGTCACCCCTGAGCTGCACATCTGCACTCACAACTCTTCCAGTGGCAATGCCATGGCTTGTTGGAGTGGTGCAGGCTAGGGGCCAGCTAATGGAAGGGAGTTGGTGTATGGTTAATTAATTGAGGTAATTTTAGGCATTTTACTTTTGCTCCTACCTTCAGTGCTCCAAACCACACCTCTCTTCCAGGGCACCTATATTAAATGTCTACAGTTAGGTAGTGTGAATATGCCTGAGGCCACTTCTGCTCACCACAAGAGGTGAGCAGGGATACAGCTCCAGATCTGGTAATACTTGGAGGAGAGTACAGAGAACACAGTGATCAAAAATTGCTCACAGTTAAACAGATTCCTATTTGCCAAGGGCTGGGATGCTGTCACTGTGGAGCAGAGCTTGGAGGACAAACTGCTGACATGAGAACTAGCAGGGCACACTGGTGGGCATGGCCAGCTGAGAGGATGAAACCAGGCTGATTTTGGTTATAGTAAGAGGTCATTTGCTTGTTTACGGTCATTTTCTCCGGCTGCTCTTAACTCCTTTTGGAGGTCTCTAAAGTATACTACAAACAAAGTCCAATTTAACAACCAGAGTCAAAGACAGGAGCACTGAAATGATCCCTAGATTTGACATGGCAGATATGACACAGATGCTATGACCTTCCTAACCCCAGCTGAGAAAGAATAAACAGGTTGTGCCATGACTGGTGGCACCACAAGCAGGTGGCAAAACTTTAGGTGACACCTCAGCATTAGCTGAGTTGCAGGGGATGTGCACCAGCACTGCCTGATTCAAAGAGCCAGGAAAATGAACAAGACCTGGCAAGACTCTTCCAATGAACTCTTGTTTATTATTTCCCCTAAAATAACATCAACTCTTTCCACTGTTTGCCCCCAAGAACCAACTATCTTCTTGAGTAGATATGTTCTCTTTCTCTTCCTTCACTTTGACTCACCCAGCTTTATGAGCATGTGACACATGATTAAGAACACCTCATCACAAAGCCTCACAGTGATACCAAATGGCAACATATGTAATACAGTCAGCTTATGAATAACTTGGAGGTTGAAACTTATTTGCACAATGTCCTTGAACAAATAAAATCTAGGGGCAGAGCTCTTGGAGCCTTTTGAGAGCAAAGGTCCACAGAAGGCTGTTAATATCCATCCTTTGCCATTTTAATATTTCTACTAATTTGTGACTTTATACCCTTTTATCTCCCTTGACCTGAATCCTACATTCACTCTGAAATGAGAAATCAATTCAACAAGCCTAAAAATGGAAATGCGTATAGGATGACAATATTGACTTACTTACTTTCTGAATATTCTTTTATCAAGTCCTGAAAGCAAGTCCACAAAAACCTCCCACATGCTGCCTAACAAAGCACGAACAATCAAGTGCTCCTCTCCAGTCTGTATCAGTCCTTCTCTCTGAATGCATGAGGTGGATCCATGCACACATCACTGAGTGCTGGCTCACGTTACAGACTGCTGGGACAAGCTGGGTCCTTACAGAGCTTCTGAATCACACTGTGACACAAATAACTGTTCAGCCAACTAGAAGCTAAATCTTGCAAGTAAAAGAAATCCTAATCTTCTAGACTACAAATATAGCTGTTACTTAAGTGTCACCAGCTGCTGAGGTAGGAAAGAGATTCGAAGAGAAAGAAATTCTGTACCAGTAAATAAATGCTTGCTACTGATGATGGGCTCAAAACCTATTGAACCTCTGATCATTTTGCTGGGAGGCTCTAGGTTTTCTCACCAGCAAGAAGAAGAGGGCAGAAATCTCTCCTCATGTTAAAAGAAAAAATTAGAAGCTCATTCTGCTTGGGATATATCTGATTAAAAGTCAGGGTTGAGGCACAAACATGAAACTTCATTTTCCAGATACACATCCTATTATCTGCCTAAATTACTTCTCTGAGTTACTTCTCTCTTAGTGTGTGCTATAGAGCTAAAGAGAGTGGAAACATCTAGATGCAATACAGAGATGGAGGACCTGAAGAGAAGCAGAGACTTCAAAAGAAACTGTTTTGTTTTTCCTACACAAATGCTCAGTTTTTCATATTTTAGAGGACATCCAGTATCCAGATAGAAACTAAAAATCTGACTGGATGTAGCCCTGGGCAAAAATGCACTAGATGACTGTGCATTGACCAGGGGGCCTCAGCTAGCTGATCTCATCCTTCCCACCTCATTCCGCTCTGTAGTTTTACAAGAGACAACATGGGATGAAGCTGTGTCAGGGGAGGGTAAGGTTGGATATCAAGAAAAGGTTCTTCCCTCAGAGGGTACTGGGCACTGCCCAGGCTCCCCAGGGAATGGGCACAGCTCCAAGGCTGCCAGAGCTACAGAAGCCTTTAGACAACGCTCCCAGGGATGCACAGGGTGGGATTGTTGGGATGTCTGTGAAGGGCCAGGAGCTGGACTTGATGATCCCTGTGGGTCCCTTCCAGTTCAGGATATTTCATTCTATACATAAATCAGAGGCACTCTGAAACACTCATGTGGCAGACAGATGATCTTTCCTTAGAGCAAATGATACCTTTCAGGCAGAGAAGCTGCACAGGTGTAATGATAGATATCCTCTCTCTACAAACCTCTCTGCTTTGCAACACAACAGCTGCAATGCAGACCTCCCAGAGCAGTGCCATGGCAGGGCTTGAGAGGATTTACAGAAACATTCTAACAGTATTACCTCGGGCAATGTCATTTAAGGTGTCTACCACTGCACCATGAGATCCACAGAGATTTAATCACATGACTGTCTTAGTCATTCAGGTAGTTTTCAGGGCCTATGATGGGCTGAAGAAGCAGACTGAATCAGGTAATGGACTGAAGGTGTAGGGGCTCTTGCAGCATAAAGAAAACCTGCCAGGAATGCACTGCAGAAAGTTTGCTACTCTTGTCAGACCTGGAGAAGTGAGAAGGCCCAGTACTACACAACAGAAGTCAACCTTGTGGAGGTAAATAATCTTTTTTTTCCTCGCAAATCTGTCCATTCTGCTGTGCTCACATGAATCTGTGCTGATACTGACACATCACCATGAGGATTTCCATGGATACAACTCAAAGAAGCTGCGGCTGCCCCATTCCTAGAAGTGTTCAAGGCCAGATTGGATGGTGCTGAGGGCAACCTGGTTTAGTGGAAGGTGGTCCTGCTCATGGTCGGGGTTTGGAACAAGATGGGCTTCTAAGCTTTCAACCCAGTCTATTCTGTGATTCTATATGTGGGTTAAAGACAGCACTGGAGATTGCTGACTATGAAGCACTTCCAGCAGAGGCTGACCCGTGTCAAACTCTGCATACACAATTACAGGCCCATCAGAGTTGGGCAAGCCACCATCAACTTACCCAGTGGGTATCTCACAGTCCCTGATGACAGACACTCCAGGCATGCTTCTTCTGAACTCCAGTTCTTGCTGTGACAGGACACAGACCCTTTGGAAATGAGTCCTGACTCCCCTCAGCTGGGGCATTGCACAGACCTCACGCTCCTGTGGGGCTTAAAGGTGGCACTGTGGGTTTTCTAAATCCATGGCTACATAAAGGGCTTCCACCTTTTCCCTTGTCCCAGTGGGCACATGTGCTCTGTCACCCATAGCATGTCCTGCAGACTGGCTGGCAATTTTTCCAGCATGTGGGAGGCCCATGCCTCTCTGCCATCTGCCACCATTCATTTCTTGTTGCTTCTGAAGCAACCTGAAAAATAACTCTGATTAATGAAGCAGGAAACCCTCTGAGTAAATTTATTTCCCAAATAATCTGCTTACTGCTCTATCACACTTGCGTGTGACAGACACCCATCTTATCCCTCCTGGACTTCTGAATCCATTCATCTGTTCCTGTTTTGGATCTAATGAGTGGACTGCCCAGTTTCCACAAGAATAGGGAGGAAGTGGTAAATGGGGATTTTTAGATCATAAGAAAGGATTTTTAGATCATAAGGTATAGCAACAAATTCTTAAGAAAATATGAATTCTACCCTACTAGGCAAAAGCTTAGATGAGTCTGATGAATGACAAAAAAAATCCCTGTCTGTCCCTGTCTGCAGGGAGAGCTCTGAGCAGGGACCAGGCTCTGCTCTGGGAGCCCAGCAATGGCACAAGAGGCAAAGGCAGAGACTGATGCACAGGAAGTTTCACCTGAACATGAGGAAGAACTTTACTGTGCACTGACCAAGCACTGAAGAGGCTGCCCAGAGAAGGGGTGGACTCTCCCTCACTGGAGGTATTCCAGAACCATCTGGACACAATCCTGTGTCATGTGCTCTGGGACGACCCTGCTTGAGTAGGGAGGTGGGACCAGGTGAGCCACTGTGGGCCCTTCCAACATGAACTGTACCGTGATTTGTGTGTGAAAACAATGTACTTCTTTTTCTAAGCGAGTCAATGTTCCCTGAAGCTAGCTAGCACTAGATTAAACTGTGTGAAAAGTGATCACAGCACCTTTTCTCCCCAGTCTGTATTCTTTAACCATAGCAGAAAAATAAGCCAACACTGTTATTTTGCAACATGATCCATTTCTATAATGAAAAAAATGATTGCTATTTTTTGATCTGTAGCAGATTTAACAAAATAGCATCTTCTTCAATAAATGAAATTAGCTGCTAAATAAATTTGAATCACTAAGTAAATTTGAATTACTCTTCCTGCCTATGTGCTTCGAAAAACAGCCACACATTTTGTGTATCTGTCCCTCTGCCTTCAACTGGCTGTACTAATTCCCTCAGATAGCTCAGGCAGCTTTGGAAGATTTAGGAAGTTACAACGTCCTGGCTCACTGCAAAGGCTGTTCACATCTGTCTCTTGATTCTTGGCCAGGGCACCATTATTGACAGCAAGGTCTCCTCTGCGCTGAAGGCTTCGTGCTGGAGCTCCCACCTGGACCCAGCATGTGCTCCATGACACACTGGGGCACTGGCACTAAGGGATCCATGTCTCAGGAATGAAGAATAGAGACAGCTGCTGGATGGGGGGAAAGTGGGAGAAACAGCTGCTGGCATAAAGTGACACAGCCTCGCAGAGCTGCCATGAAAACTGTCATCTCAAGGGCAAAATCTGATGTATTAGCAATGAGGCTAATGATAAAAATATAAAGACCCACATTGCTTCAGTCCCTAAAAAAGGGCCTTGGTCAAGGCAAAGAGAATTTTGCAGATCCCCAATAGTGCCTTTCATGTTTACAGAGTACACTGCATGATCATTGTGCACAGAAGAAAAAATCCAGAAGTATTTCCCATGGCTCAATACCATGCAGTGGCCTCTAGATAAATGTCTGCAGAGCTCCTGTACCCTACTGGGCCAGAGCCTTAGCTGGGAAGACTGGCAAAACACTGCTGAATGAGGGGAAAGTGGGAGATTTGTAACAGCTGAAGAGCTGCACAATAATTTCTTGAAGTAAGAAATGATGCCTGTTTCTATGGGAAGGAGTAATTTACATAATAGCTGCACACACATGCACAGATGCTAATGCCAACATTTACATCTTTCACGTGTAACATATACACCACACGAGTCACAGAGCTCCCTCTGGAAGACTGCACAATGTTGAAATAAGCAGTGCAAAAATAGGAATGCATTACCTTCAAAATAACAAGACTTCCTCCCACCTCTTCCCCCTCCAAGTTCATGGACTCTGCATTTCATCAGGATTCACTATATCAGCCAGGACTGATATAGTGAATCCTGATGAATCCAGGAGCTCCTGGCTAAGGACCACCTTAGCCAGGAGCTCTACCTTGGGTTGAGTCTGACAGTCATTCTAAGTCTCCCACCTAAACTTTTGTGTACCCTGACAGATGCTGAGTGTGTCCTAGCTCCTTTCCTGAGTGTTCCTTAGTTTCTGACACAACATCAGCACTTCTGTGATGGGGGGACTTCTGATCATGGTGGCCATCCCTTTTTCTGGCTTCTGTGTCAAAGAAGACATGGTTTAGCTTCTCCAGATACTTATCCAGTTCTTCTTGAGTATAGTCCAGTTGTTTGCGAACATTACTGGGAGAAAAAGAAGAGGATGGCAGGGACAGTTTGCTTTTCCTCTCCTTCCTGGCTTCTTCCACATGTGGGTTTTGTTTCATTAGAACAAGCACAATGATAATCAAAATCAATCAGAGATACACAACCCAGACTTCTTCCATTAAGGTGGTGCGATATCAGGAGCTGGCCATACTTGATGTACTCACAGGGAAGCCAAACGGACCAAACACTGACAGTGGTCAAAACTCCCCAGCTGCCAGCATGCACAAGAGGACTGCTGTTGCGGCAGGTGCTGTTCAGAGTGCCACAATCTTCCTGAAGAAGCGCCTGGAAAAAGATATCTCGGGGGCACAGGTGCTCATGCTGAGTGATTTCACCTCTTCTGTGATCCTGGCAACGCACAAGGACAGACGGGGTCGTTGTGTGGGGCTCCAAGGAGAGCCTTTATTCAGCTTCTCCCTTGAAAGCTTTCAGGGATGAAGAGTCTTTCAGTCAGGGAAAGCAGGGGTTTATATACGGATCTCGAGGGGCAGGGGCAGAACACCAGGGCTAATGGCATGACGGCACAGGGGTGGAGCAAGGGGAAGGGCCAATGGGATACATTAAATCTGCATGTCACAGCAAGGCATGCTGGGAGAAGCCTTTTTCCTCATCCTAAAAAAGGTGGTTACTGCTTGAGGGGTTTTCCCTCCAGGGCAGTGTTGTGGACTTTCTCCCTGCTGGCCCACTGGCCTCCACAAACTGGTGCCAGGGGACGTCACAGCTGGATTTTCTAAAGCAGCATGTGTTACAAACCTTCCACAGTTCTAAAGATGAAAGCAGCAGACACAGTGAGAAGCAAAAAATTTTAGGCAGCAGAAAGATAAAAGATCATCTGTCACAGCTCTGTATGGTCTTAAAATAGCAGCATCTCTCTTTTTTTTTGTTATGGAGCTGCAGGTTAAATGATCCTCACTCTTTAACCTTCCTTCTGTTATAATGTTCCAGCTGATGTCTTTCCTGAAGTGGTAAGTTCTTCCTCTAATCAAAGAAAAGTTAGGATTTCCCTCCCCAAATGAACATAATGTGTTATCCTTTAGGAGTGATTGGATGCTAAGTCCACAGTCTCAGCATCTAGAAAATTGAAGTGAGACAAGGTAATATCAGCCACCTGAAATACAGGATCAGTAGTACCAACACTGGCTTCTTTCTGGTCTTGGGAGAGGAAGTCCCCCTACAAGTGGCTGCTGGGACTCTGGAAATAACTCCAGCTGAACTCTGTAGGGATCCCTTGGAGATTCTTTGTGGGCTGTTCCTCGGCAACTCTCCCTCAATTACTCAGAGATGGGCAGCTCAAGGACCAATAAATGCATTTCTACTGACCAAGCTCAGGAGAAGGGATTGGACAAATGTCTGATTATTGCCCAGTGTCCAGGGTAACAGCCAAAATGCCAACAGGGACGAGGGCCAGCCTGTGAGGGGGCATGTGGGCCATCCCCTGAAGACAGGGTCTCCATGTGAAAGCAGGGTCTGTCTGGAATGGAATTGCATTTCCTAAGCTTTGCTCGGGGGATTTGTTTACAGAGGAGCATGCCAAGCCTAAAAGGAGCAAAGATAACACCCAGATTTCTGCTGCCTCTGTGTGCATTCTCGGCCTCACCCTGCCACAGAAATAACCCTAAAATTCTTCACTTTGCTCCCAAAAGTGAGACCTTTCCCCTGCTTTGCTACAGTGAATGGTCTGAGACAAGTTACAGTGTCCCTGTAACCCCTTATTCTCTTCAGAAGCTGATCCTCAGCTTTTAGTTCTCCAAGACTGATGCTGTGAAGCAAGTTTTGCTCTAGAAGCACTGCGGTACTTCCCATCCCCTTTTGCCTTTAATTCATTCCTGAGCTCACAGCTGTGCTGGATACTTCTGTAAGCAATTTGCTGCCTACAAGCCTGGGCCTGGCACTGCTGCTCTACATTTAGACGGGCAGTCAGCAAAGAGATACAGTACCCCCAGTCCAGTCACCCTGGTGGCACCGAACTGAAATGCCAAGCACAAAGCTGAGGGGAGGGTGCAGAACCAGGCAGGTCAGAACTGAGCTCAACTTTTTATCAAAACTGAGATACATTTCCTTAAAGCAAGAACAGTAGATCAGAGATGTCCAGGTAGATCAGAATATCTCCTGTCTCCCTCACTGCTGTATATCATTAATACCTTGGGGCATAGACTAAACCTCCAGCTGCACGTATTACAGTTACTAGTAGAGCAAAGCCCTAATCCAAACCTGACACTGCTGTAATAAGAGACATCACTGAAACCCAAAACAGCACTGAAATCCTAAAGAAAGAAATGCTAAAAGGAGAAAACACAGTGTTTAAAAAACATCATTAAGACTGCACTGTGGCCCCCCTAAAGGGTAAAGGATGGATGGAACAGCCATGGAATTTCCTAACTTCTAATACCATCACTTGTGTCTTTTCAAACAAATATAACACAGCAAAGCTTGAAAGTGAAGTACAGACTGCTGTAGCTTCAGACACCTCTTCAAGATGTGTCTTGAATCTATCTAATGAAATAACTTGGGCACATCTGTCAAAAACTTAGGAGGCATCACCTTGACTATAAAAACAGGGAGTAGACAGAAAAAGGCAAAATGCTTTGTCCAAAATTCTATGGCTGACTCATGGAACTGACCCAACACGACACACATGAGGTATCACACTGGTGAGTATCTGCCTTCCCACACACATATATGTGAGTCCTCGAGTAATGAAGTACAGTAAAAGGAACCGGCTTTGCAGGTCAGCATTATTCAGAACTCTGGAAAACCACAGGAGTTGTTCTCATATTAGAAGGGATTTTTCTCTGACCCCTTTGAAGATAACTGCTGGATCGGGTTACACCAAACGTCCACCTCACTGGTATCTTTAGTCTAATTGTGAATGCCTACTGAACAGCATAAACATGAGGTAATTATGTAAGAATGCTTTCCAGAATACTTCTGCAGCCTTCTGCAGCAAGGATTTTATAATATTTTAGCATCTCTAGCTTTACCTGAGATATGACAAGGAAAAAAATAACTATTTCCCAGACATCTCCTGCACAATCAGCCAGAGAAGCAAACAGCTGTAGCTCCAAGGTCATGTAGACGATGCTCTTGAATCCCAGTAAATGGCATGAGAACACAAAAAGTGTGACAAGGACACAGCTTTTGTATGTTTAATGTAAAATCCTGGAAATCAAAAAAAAAAAAATACTGTCTAAGATTGTTCTATACATTCAAAGTAACAGCTGTGCTCCTTGGCAAATAAAATGTGCCGACCTCGACTTCCAGTTTTCACCTATTGACTTCCAAAAGACAAATTCCTTTCTCCATATTTGTCCTCATCTATATGTTACCTGTTTCTCCTCATCATTATATGTTACCCAGGTTCAGTTTCTCCTTATGCCCAGACAGGAATTCCTTAAAATATTCTTTTAAAATATTTAAAATTTAAA
>VXAX01005685.1:0-11391 GCA_013399835.1 Leptocoma aspasia
CGCCTGTCCCTAACTTACCACAAATGAAAAAGTACAGAATAGAAACAATTTCTTTTACAAATCGAAAGATAATCTGGAGAATATAGATTATATCATTTGCCTTCCCAGATTTCTCAATTGACACATTATCCTTTTAATTATTTCTACTTCCCATCCCCCTCCAACTTCCCTGCCTCTCCCCCGCAACATCCTGCTGGTAAACTCTACAGAACATTTGATGAACAAAGATTCAGGGGGAAAATTGAGTTTTCTGTGTCTAAAAACACAAGAATAAAGGGTAAAAATTTGACATTTTTTGCATATGTATATAATGTAAGTCTTGTAAGAACCAGGAGTTTCTGTTATCTGGGCACAGGTTGTAATCATATTAACAGGTCTTAATGAGCTTAATTTGGCATTGTGATTTCAAGGATATCACAAATAACTGTAATGAGGCATGTGCCACATGCTCTGTATCTGACCTTTTTTGACAACACATCCCTTCATGCCCATAGAGTTCCAAAAAGTCCTCAAGCAAAAACCATTAATGATTTAAAACAGAGCATGTTGATATATCATCAGTTAGCATGATATTGTATAGTGAGTGTCAAAAATATGAAGTGCAATGAAAAGCAAATGCTTGCACTATTACCACAGATTTGGTGTGTTCTTTTTTGCATTTCTTTAAGATAGCCACACAGAATTCCATGATTATTCACATCAACATTTTAAATCCATTTTGTATACTTTGTACATGTCGCCTCTCAAAGTAAAAAGCATTAAAAGTGCTCATCTGGTCGTGACAATGCCACAAATTATTTTTGTGGATAAAGTAACAGTGACAAGAAACTTTTCCCACTTGCTTCCACATGTGGGTATTATCAAGAGGCTCAGCTCCCCAAAATCCCATTTTCTCCCTACAGGCAAACCCATGTATTCAGACCCATTATGCTGATTCCCTCATGCTTGTAAAGCTCCCTGAGACTGCCACGTTAAACACACTGAAAGAACTGGAAGAGTCTATGCAGATAATGCTTTAAGCAGTGCAGAAGGAGCCATCATGACACAATTTCTTTCACTTTTCTTATAGTTTTTAAACTTTGCTGCTCACAAAGGCTGAGAAGTGGGGGAAAAGGACAAAGAAAATCCTTATCATCAATAAAGCTGAAGGTAAAACAATGAGTAAAAGTCCTCAGGACTTTCAGAATCACTGATGCAAGGACATAATAAAGACCCTAGAGCAGAAGTCCCTCAGCAGGCAGTGGCTGTCTGTGAACCATTGTGCCAGGAATCCAGATAAGAAAAGGAATCACCAAGTTGCAGAGGGAAAGCAATTCCAACTGGAAATTTTTGGACCACAGACCCAGAAGTCCCCATTTATTCCTCAGACCCTGCTGCTTACAAATAGATCAGGTGCTGCTCCTGTTACCTCTGCAGTGAATTTAGAATCCATGTTTTTAAATGATTGTCTTTGCTTTCTGCATTAAGAAGCTCAGGTGTCTTAGATTGCAATGCAAGATGTAACAAAAAGTATGTATTCTATTACCATCTGTTAAAACCAGATGAGGTGGTGTTCTTTATCTCTTCCACAACCCATCCTCCCTCCAGGGAGGTATCTTCTGTTAATGGGCCATTGAGTGTCACTGCATGACTGATAAAACTTAGGTCATCCCATTGTGAGATGCTCCACCCATGGGGTGGAGCCAAGCATTCCTACTTGGATATAATCTGAGATTTGGACAACCACAATCAGCCTTTTCCCACTGGATTCCCAGAGACCAGACCCATCTACACCACCACTGGATCTTCAGAGGAAAACTATGTCCTTCGACAGGACCACTGCTTCAACAGAACCACATTTGTCACTCCAGGAGGACTGTAGCCACTATTTAATCAGATTGCTATCATCACCCTGACTGACAGGGTGTCAGGTGGTATTCTGACTCTGTAATTGTTTTTGTACTACAGCATTTTATTTTAATTTTCCTATTAAATTGTAATTCTGACTTGGTTTGCTTTAAAACAGCACATATTTTGGTGCCCAATATGAGGCACAAAGCCATCGAGAGAAAAAGGGTGAAAAAGGAATAACAGCTCTTGAATAACCTAATTTTACAAGTTCAGATTTCTCTTTTATATTCCCCTATTTTCATATCATGTAGTCAATCAAGTGAAGGGAAAGAAAGCATCAATTTTTAAATCTCCTGAGAAATTAGAAACATCACATTATTTGAAATACATGCTATATATATATATATATAACAGAAAAATATATATTGATATATTTACATTGTATTTTTATTTTTATTTTTTTATTTATTCCAGTTTAGCACAGGTCCAAATGGAAAAGATGAAATATTCTTTACATTAACGAAGCCACTTCTGGTCAAAATATAAGGGTGGAAAGGAAATTGTCCATCTGTTACTTTTTATTTTTCGTATGATTGTTTATCAGATGGGATGAAAATATTGGTCTGATCTCTGATTTTTTTACAAAACATACTTTCTTGAAAAACTGAATATTTCAAAAAACAGAACTACTGATTGTCTATCTGTGACAGAAATATATCTCCACAAAGATAATGTAAAGGAATTTGCAGTTTTGAGCATGTTGCTGGTTTTCAGAGGAAGCTGTTGTCATGGTGACTGTTAACACAAGTCTTGACTTTGCACTGACTAAAACTAAAATGAAATAAAATATAAAAGAAAGAGACAGAGAGAAAAAAAGGGAGAAAATGTCTGCTTATATTTTTCTGAGATTACCAAACTCAATTTACTAAAATAATGTCATAGATTAAGGCACTCTTCCTTCTCAGTCAAAGAATATGTAAAGCATGTGTCAGAGGGCTAGTATGCTGGCTACCTTTCTCCTGAAAGAGAAAGCTGCAAAATCTGCCTTATGTCATAAGACATGCAGCAAACATTTATTGTTACACACATGAGTATTTCAAAACAGTGAAAGCCTTTTTATCCAAACTTCAAATCGAGAAAAAAAATACTCTCACTTTTTTTAACTGATCTGAAAAATATTTGGATTTTCCAAGTTAAAAAAAAATCATTGATTGTAATCAAACGGGAAAAAAAAATCCTCCTTCCATTGATAACTCTTTGTTGCCAATGCACAGACTAAGACTGTGTGAAGTGAGTGGGTGTGGAGGCAAATAACAAGGTTAACTCAGTACTTCAGAAAGAAAAAGATGTGTGTATTTTAAAAAAACCCAAACTTAATCAGCATTGACACTCTTACACCTTTTTTTTTTTAATGAAAATGCCCATACAACATAGTCAGAGCTTTTAATTAATGTAGAAAATTGTTGATAATTCTATTCTAAGAACTGGATTATACCATGTAACTATTTGTTTGGCAAAGCTCATTTTCCCAGACATCTTCTGGCCAGCAACATAGACTGAATTAAGGATTGTAGAGCTATACGCAATGTTTTATGTCCACACACTGCTGCTTCATTTTAACTGTGGCTGTATGAAATAAATGCATTTACATAAAAATAGTTTTATACAGAAAACCTGATATAGCATAACAAAAAGTACATTTCTTGTAGGTATCTAGGAATTACTAACTACCACTGCAAATATAGCCACTAAAGCAGTGCCTTTATGTCCTCTGTAGGAACAGAAATAGTGTTTATGTTTTATGATACTGCAAAAGTAGTTAAAATATCTGGACATATTTCACATTTAGTAGTAGGAAAGAATCAGTCTGCTCCTAAAATGTCATAATTTCTGGCCATCTGTGTCACACTGGTCTGGGGCAAAAGGAAAAGGTGTGAACACACCATTAAAACTGAGTTACTATGGCAAGCATCAGGGAGAAGTGACCAATGAATACACTGATATGTTATAATTTCTCCAGAAATCATCATCCTTTTATTCATGGATCAGATCATATATGGGTTGCATAAGAAAGTACAGTATAGCATGTCATGAAAATAGTAGAGATGAGTGATTGTGCATGCAGAGACACAATTTGTTTTCTCATTTCTGTTACACTGCCAGTGTGATACATGATGAGCCTTGTCAGCTACTGTGCAGCACACATCTGGAATATCAGCTACAGTTTTGCTTCTAACACACAATCATTCTCTCGGTCCTGTTACCTCTTCTGTTGTTCTGTCTTTCATTACAATCTTTGCATTTGGTCTCATATCCAAGGAGTTCAATTCCTCACATCTTCAAAACCTGTTTTCACGTGAAACTCATCTAAAGTAATAGTACATTTATTTCTTTAACTCTGTTCATATGTGAAGCTTTGACTGGCTACTAACTTGATACAGGTGTATTACAGTGGTGTAATCAGGAATAGCAAACAATTGTTTTGTGATACTAAGATGGTAAACTGTAAAGGAACACTTGGAATTTAGGGGTATCCTCAATCTTTAGAAACATAGTATTTCAACACCAACAAGAGAATTACCAAAGAGAATTGGTAAAAAACTGCTGCTAACAAAAGTTACATAACTCCCAAATGCATTGACCTCAATTAGATTACACTTCTTACAGAGTAAGATCCTGTCTGGGATCGCTTTCTGTCTGGGATCACTTGTCCACAATGACTAGATGAATTTTTCTTGAGAACCCTTAAAAACTTAACCAAATTACTTCAAACATTTACAGCAAGTTTTTGTGAAGTTAAACTGGCTCAGTCAACATATTATTTTAACTCTTATTTTCCTATCTCCATTTCTGTCAGAACTCTCTAAGCATGGGATTCCAAATGACAGCCCATGGAGTTCTTTGACCCTCCTTCATTCATAAGAGATATCCCAATCTGAAACATACTCTGTTTCACACAACTTGTGCCTTTGCTTAGGTTACTGTTCCCAAATGTGCAATAGGAATTTCACAGTGCAAGGAAGAAAAAATTGTCTCTTCTAGTTTCAGATACAAGGCAAGACTACAAAGGTGTTCACAGAAAAACATAGAAATGTGTAGGAAATGAGATCAAAACAGCTCAACATACACAATGCAGAATGGGAAAGGGTTCATTTGCTCGCTGTTGCCTCCTACACAGGTTCTATCAGACCTAATTGCAATCTGGAGAATCTCCAAAGAAGTACAGTTGTTTTGCCTCATCTTTGCTCAAAGTACTGAAGCACTTTTTCAGCAGTGAGTAAGCACTCTTGGCACTTACAGTCTTTGACTTCAAAGCAGTAGTGGAAAGTATGACAGCACTAAGAAATTTTGCAGACACTCTTAACAAGTGTGGTTATAAAAATCTGTATTGGGGCAGTAAAATGAGGGAGGCTATTTTGTGTCCTCTATGTCATTTGTTTTGTTGGGCTTTTTACCACTGATCAGCTTTAGTTTTCTGAAAACATAGACAACACCCAGAAAAGTCCTTCTGTACTTTAGGTAGTCAAAGTAAAGTTCAAATGAAAAGAAAAGGTAAGGAGCTAAGCTACAGCATGAACTGGAAAACTGCAGTTAAATCTGTGATATATTTCACTAATTGTGAATATTACTATTGCGGGAAACATCTGTGTCTGATCTCAAAGTTTAGTGGAAGTGTAATCTATGAACACAAATCGTCTCTCAGTTTTTACTTCTGCAGGCAGCTTGTTGTTGAGTTCCCCCAAGCTCTGAATTTAAACAAATGCAAACTGCACCAAACAGTTCCAAACTTTAAATTTCTTACTTCTCTCTATTGAACATATTTCATTATCTTTTTCAAAAAGCTAAATTTAGTTAGAGATCTTGGGAAAAGTTTAAAAAAATCTCCAAAGGTTTTTGAAAAGTAACTGTTAACTTCTATTTCTCAAAATGCATATCAGAATAACAAAAATATTTTCAGCCATTAGTGTAAATTTGTCAAGTTAGCATGCATGTGAATAACAGAAGCCCATACATTTACTTTTCTCTTACATTTCCACCATTCTTCTCTGTACCACCTTACATATTTAAGGCAAAGACAATAATCTGGAAACAAAAAATTGGGGTCTATTATCACCCTTACCTTTTTGTATCCCATCAATCTCTGTCAACACACTACATCCTTTCTTTTATGGCACAGTAAATGTCCTTTTTCTTAGATCTGGAAAATAACCAGAACAGCTAGGCCTCTGTGTCAGCACCACATCAATAATACAACACTGTAAACCAGTTTTGCATGTTTAGAATTTCAAATCTCATTGCCCATGAAGAGTTAATCTTTAATATTATTTCTATATCAAGAGGCATTTTCTCTTAGCAATTACTGATATGCCATGCACTGGCAATTCAAAAAGCTGAAAAATCAGAGCATTTTCTCTAGACAACCTGCCATAGGCAGTACTCCATCTTGGGGACAAGTGATCCCAGACAGAGCATTTTCTCTAGACAACCTGCATTCATAGGCAGTACTACATCTGTTGTTATAGAAACATGTTTCAGTATTATGACTTGTCTCTCATCGAGCTAGCTGGTTTAACTACAACTATCACCAGGGTGTTAAAGAACTTGACAAAGAAAACAACATCAAAAATTCTGGGTTAAGTCAATCAAATCAGCAATAGCCTAAATACAGTTGATCTTTTGCCTCTTTCATCCTCTCCTACACATATAGTTTTCTTCATAGTGCTACTCATCTCTTAATTTCAAGGCTCTTTTTAGATAAGGAAAGAAAGGTGTAGCAGATAGATGGGGATGACATATAGATCTTAAGATTAGTGGCCATTTTAACCTCTTGTGAACATATCTCACTCTTGCTTATTACGAAACCTACTAATGGGGGCATGGTCTCCTAGAGAAAGGGATAGAACCTGTATTGTTTAGAAACATATGAAAGTAGGTTGAGCAAGAAAATGTGCTGTCAAAACGAGTTCTGCTCGCAGAATGATAGACTACATGAGTTAGTTAGAAAGATTTGCTAGCTTTTTCTGACTTTTGTATATGTGATAAACCCCACAGAATTTCCCATATAAACAAGGAGTGAAAGTTTACTTTGGAGATGCAGAGAGCAGAGGGAAGACAAAAGAGAAGTCTGGGGAAATAAATACGGAAGAACACATCCTCCCAGTTTCCTTATGCAATTGATTTATCATGTCACTGACTATTTTAGATAAACCTAAATAGCACATTATCAGCTGGAGAAACTAGACCTATATTGTTAAACACTGAGCAGAGGAAGTGCAAAAGAATTATGCCAATTATTTTGCAGTCTACAAAATGAAAAAGGGATTCCTTTGATACCTCATCTTGGGTAGATACCTCATCTTGGGTAGATACCTCATCTATGGAATAAATTTACCTCATAAATATAGCCTAATGCCATTCTTGTTCAATGGCTAAAATATATCAAGTCTATTTCCACTGCAAAATTAGTTCAGTCTCTAGGCAGGACACTTACAAAATCCTAGTAATCAAAATGAGCAAAATTTCTACAAAATTATTTAAACAAAATTAATTTTCTTCCCTTAAAGTACAGGTCTAGAGTTCCACTGTTCCTCTCAGTGAGAACTAATTGGATTTTTTCTTTTATTGCTCAATAAAATGCCCTCAGCTCCAAATACATCAGTTAGTCAGCTTCCTGCTAACTCTTTTTTTTTTCAATTTACATATACCTATTGGTAGAAGACTCACATTTGGCATTATGCATTTCAAAGCAATTTATTTGATATCTTCCCAGGGAAGATTTTTAAAGTATCTTTCTGGAAGTATTAAAAAGGTTAAGCACAGAGCAGAATAAATCTTTTATACCACAAATTCATCACTATCCTTTTAGAAGGTGTGCACAGAGGTTCAATAACATAAGTTAGATGCGTTAATTTCACACTCTGCTATTATTTTCACTAAGTAAAATAGCTCAACATGGCAAAGTAAAAAAATTCACGATCCAATTTCCTCTTCAAAGAACTCACATCTATTAACTTAAACAAAAGGAATATCGTGTTGTCTCCACTACCCACTCTCTTTTTTTTCTTGCTCCAGTTTTGCCACATGTTTCTGGGCTTTCATCTTTTTTTAAGTATTTGTGAGAAAACATATCAAAAGCATTTTTGAAAATTCACTATGACATTGCATCACTTTTATTTATTGTTTTCTCTTTTAAAGAGCAGCAAAAAAGAAGGAACAATTGCTCTTACACTAGTTTTATGTACTGTAACTATGTGATTTTAACTTTTACGTTAAACATTATTAATTTTACAATAGAGCTTACCTATTATTTCCAGATTAGTTTGGTTTGAACAAGATTACCTCCATTCACTTGTTACCTTTTATTTGTAAATTTGTAAATTAAAAAATTAAAGCAGTGTGACTGGTCTCCCTGATAAAGCCTGGATTTTTTGAGGTATTTGTGGTAAATGATGATGTTGTTTCAATGAACAAGACGAATTAATCGTGTTATATGTGTCTCAAATACTGGTCAGCAAAATAAATTAACATAAGTAGTTCTGAAGCTGTCAGCTCTTCATGTGTAAAATCAGATTATTACCTAACAAGCTTATGCTAAACCTCTATCTACTTCCATTCAGAAATTTTTCTTCAGCAGAGAAGAAAAAATTCAGACATTTACCTACGTTCGCAAGTGCAATAGTACCAGTGTCTGTGAGTCCAGAGGGAAACATCTGCTCGCAACTGGCTGAGTGGGTAAATGAATTGTACTATGTGGGTGTGCATTTCTTTACATGTATTATGTGTTAAAAATACATCTAGCTGACAGCATCTTCAGCATACTTTTCCAGCAACAACAGATATTAGCATCATAAAAGGCAAATACATGGGAAGAGATTGTTCCCAGAGATATCATTTGGCAACTATAATCTCTTCTGACCGAGAAGGTTGCCTAAGATTATTAACAAGGTGGGTCTGATGAAATCTGACATGAGGTATAGTGGAAAAAACTGCAGAGGTAAGAAACAACAGGTTCCATTATATGCATATAAATTGTTCAGAAAATACATAGCTTGAAAAAAATTAAATTAATGAGAACACACAATCTCTCCGTAGGGATTCAAAAGGAGTCCAAAATTCAAGGATGGAGGGGTACAGTGAGAGCCAGGGTGTCATAAGCTTTCACTGGTCCCTTCATCCCCAGACAGCTCTGCTAGCCCAGAAGGCTTGAAAAAGAGCAGGAGACTTCTGTGGCAGTGTTTGAAGCAAAAAGGGTTTAATAAGAAACAAAATAACAAACTCTTTTACAGAGAAAAGTTGTGCCAGGTGCAAGAAGTGCTTGCCCTGCTAAGATACGCCACAAAAGCGCTCAAGTCCTTTGTTCTGACCTTTTTCTAATTGATGGCCCAGGCAGGCCTTCTTGGCTTTGGTCCAATAGAGTTGCCCCAAACTCATGGAGCAGTTCCAAAGGTCCTATGATGTGTCCCTGTACCAAATTTGAAGAGAACTTTTTAGTGTCTTTGCCTTACTTGGCAGACAAAGAGCATTTGAAAATTCTNAAGAGCTTTTAAAAATTCTCTTGTAATTTGGTCACCCTGTCAACAGGGGGCACACTGCTACATCTCACCCTTTCTATACATATAAAAAGGAGAGAGGAGGGGGGGAAAAAATATTTTTAAATTTGGCTAGAATTCCCATTACCCGCCAACTATTCTCCTGTCTTGACTTTGGTGGGGTGTCTTTTCAAGTAAGCCTCAGTTTCCAAGGCACTTTTAACATGTAACTTGGAGGTAGGTAACACAACAATTATAACTTACAGAACTTTTTTTAGTGCAAAACTCTTTTGTAAACAATTTCTAACTAGTGCAAACTTAAAAAACACAGTCTCTGCTTTAAGAAATATTCTCATGTCCATGTTGCTGGTCCTGCATCAGTCACAGAGGTCTCTTTGTGATTTGGTCAGCTGTTGTTCAGTTGCCTGCATGTTGCTCTTCTGGTGTCCTCTGCCGCTTCTGGATTGGCTGCATCTGTGGTTTCACATTTTTGGCAGGCACCCATCAAAAACCTGTGTTGGTAGAAATACATGCAAAGCCCTTCCCCCAAGTTACAAGAGCATGGGGTTCTGAGATCTGTCCTGTNATACCTATTGGTAGAAGACTCACATTTGGCATTATGCATTTCAAAGCTATTTATTTGATATCTTCCCAGGGAAGATTTTTAAAGTATCTTTCTGGAAGTATTAAAAAGGTTAAGCACAGAGCAGAATAAATCTTTTATACCACAAATTCATCACTATCCTTTTAGAAGGTGTGCACAGAGGTTCAATAACATAAGTTAGATGCGTTAATTTCACACTCTGCTATTATTTTCACTAAGTAAAATAGCTCAACATGGCAAAGTAAAAAAATTCACGATCCAATTTCCTCTTCAAAGAACTCACATCTATTAACTTAAACAAAAGGAATATCGTGTTGTCTCCACTACCCACTCTCTTTTTTTTCTTGCTCCAGTTTTGCCACATGTTTCTGGGCTTTCATCTTTTTTTAAGTATTTGTGAGAAAACATATCAAAAGCATTTTTGAAAATTCACTATGACATTGCATCACTTTTATTTATTGTTTTCTCTTTTAAAGAGCAGCAAAAAAGAAGGAACAATTGCTCTTACACTAGTTTTATGTACTGTAACTATGTGATTTTAACTTTTACGTTAAACATTATTAATTTTACAATAGAGCTTACCTATTATTTCCAGATTAGTTTGGTTTGAACAAGATTACCTCCATTCACTTGTTACCTTTTATTTGTAAATTTGTAAATTAAAAAATTAAAGCAGTGTGACTGGTCTCCCTGATAAAGCCTGGATTTTTTGAGGTATTTGTGGTAAATGATGATGTTGTTTCAATGAACAAGACGAATTAATCGTGTTATATGTGTCTCAAATACTGGTCAGCAAAATAAATTAACATAAGTAGTTCTGAAGCTGTCAGCTCTTCATGTGTAAAATCAGATTATTACCTAACAAGCTTATGCTAAACCTCTATCTACTTCCATTCAGAAATTTTTCTTCAGCAGAGAAGAAAAAATTCAGACATTTACCTACGTTCGCAAGTGCAATAGTACCAGTGTCTGTGAGTCCAGAGGGAAACATCTGCTCGCAACTGGCTGAGTGGGTAAATGAATTGTACTATGTGGGTGTGCATTTCTTTACATGTATTATGTGTTAAAAATACATCTAGCTGACAGCATCTTCAGCATACTTTTCCAGCAACAACAGATATTAGCATCATAAAAGGCAAATACATGGGAAGAGATTGTTCCCAGAGATATCATTTGGCAACTATAATCTCTTCTGACCGAGAAGGTTGCCTAAGATTATTAACAAGGTGGGTCTGATGAAATCTGACATGAGGTATAGTGGAAAAAACTGCAGAGGTAAGAAACAACAGGTTCCATTATATGCATATAAATTGTTCAGAAAATACATAGCTTGAAAAAAATTAAATTAATGAGAACACACAATCTCTCCGTAGGGATTCAAAAGGAGTCCAAAATTCAAGGATGGAGGGGTACAGTGAGAGCCAGGGT
>VXAX01005706.1:262-13230 GCA_013399835.1 Leptocoma aspasia
CTGCGCTCCATGGATGGCGTTTTCCTGTCGCCCACCGAGGATGAGTTCGTGGGCAGGATCGCGGAGGAGCTGGAGCACTTCATGGTGCAGGGGCAGCACCACCGGTGGGTGCCCGGCCCGGGCCGGGGGTGGCCGGGGGTGACCCGTCCCTGCTGCCCGGGCAGCCCCTGGGCGATGGCAGCAGCAGGGACACGTTGGGACTTTTGGCTCGTGGTTTGCATCGTTTTTCTGGGGTGAAGGCAGCAGCATTTGGGGTCTCCTGTGGAGCTCCACGTGCTCGGGTTGGTGTGGGATCCCCTCCCCTGGTCACGCCTTCAAGCAGAGGTTTGTGGCCATTGGTGGCTTTTACAGCAACCACTGCTCACCCTGGTTCACCTGGATCTGTTCCCAATCCAGTGACCTTTGGAGCCCTTGAGGTGGCCAATCCCAGGGTGCTGGACAGGAGCAGGGGTGGCAATGCTGAGCTCAGCTCCCTGCCAGCTTGTCATGACCTTAAATATTTGTTTCAGTGCTTTTTTAAATAAAATGTTTGGCAAAGAAATTCCCTGTGCCATTGTCAAACACTTGGGGACAAACCGTGTGAAAGCAGTGACATTGAACATGGAGTTTATTTATCCATTCCTGGTTTATTCCTGGTTTCTGGAGTGTGCTCAGACGGGGAGGAAGGGGATCAGTAGCAGCTTTCTGCTGGTGCTTCCCAGCCTTTCCCATATGGATACAGCAGGAATGAGAGTCCAGGCCAAGGCCTTGGGGTCAGGCATTCCCAGCCTCCCCACATTCCATTTTATGTGTAAAATGTGTCTGGCTGCAAATCTGGGAAGGCGTTTGTGCTCTTTAATATCATCAAGTCCAGCTTGGCTTTTTTCTGATTTAAATCCTGTGCTGGGAATGACTTGGAGACGAGGTTGTTAAATTTTTCCAATGTTCCCATCCCTTTCTGCACGTTTCTGGTGCCCTGAGCCCTCTCTCCTTTCAGAGTGCTCCTGTTCCCACCCCTGTCCAGCCGCCTCAGGTACCTGATCCATCGGACTGTGGAAAACATGGAATTGTTGAGCAGCTTCTCGGTGGGAGAGGGCTGGAGGAGGAGGACAGTCATTTGTCACTCGGCTGTCAGGTGAGCTCTGGTCCACTGGGTTGGGGCTGACAATGGTCATGGAATCCTGGAATGGTTTGGGAGGGACCCGAAACTCATCCCAGTGCCACCCTTTGTCACCTTCTGGGCACATCTCCCACTATCCCAGGCTGCTCCAAGCCCTGTCCAACCTGGCCTTGGACACTCCAGGGATCCAGGGGCAGCCACAGCTTCTCTGGGAATTCCATCCCAGCCCCTCACCACCGTCCCCACCAGGAATTCCTTCCCAATATCCCATCTATCTATCCTGCCCTCTGGCAGTGGGAAACCAATCCCTGTGTTCTGTCCCTCCCTCCCTCCCTCTCCAGCTCTCCTGGAGCCCCTTTAGGCTCTGGAAGGGGCTCTGAGGTCTCTCTGGAGCCCCTGGAGCATTCCCAGCTCTCTCAGCCTTGCTCCAGAGGGGCTCCAGCCCTCGGATCAAGCACAAAGTCACTGTGTCCCATTTAAGGTCTCCATGACCAATGGCACCTCCCAGACCCTAAGGAACAGCGGGATTTTCCCTTTGGGAATTCGATGCTTCTCCTCCTTTTCCTCTGGCAAACCCCACATCCCCGGGGTTCCCCTGCTCACCTCTCACCATCCCCTCCTTCCCAGGCTTCCCACCGAGACCACGAGCGACCAAAAACCCGGGACCAACCCCCCTCGGTCGCAGCGGCCGGCGCAGCCCTGGGGCCGGGGGGGCCGGGGGGCCCGGCTGCGCCACCCCGGGGACACCCACGGGGACAGTGCCCGCGCCTCCGTGGGCTCGGGCAGGATCACCAGGCCGCCCAGGAGGAAGCCAGACAAAGCCCTGTACGTGCCCAAAGGGATCCGGAAAAAGGCGAATTGGAGGGAGCGGGAGAGCCCCGGCGCGGAGCTGGATGTGGATGCGGCTCCAGGAGGGGAAAACTGCCCCAGAAATTCCAGCGGGGACAGCCAGCAGGAGGTGGGCAAGGCTGGAGGCAGCCCTGGGAAGCAGCAGGAGCAGGAGGAAGAGCACATTCCAGGAAAAGGCAGCGCTGAGCATCCTCTGTGTGGCGAAAAGGTGCCATCCTTAGGGAATAGCAATGATTCCTGTGAGCAGGAAAGTCGGGATAAAGACTGTTCCCATCCCCTGTCTTCTGGACACAGCAAACACCCACCCGAAGCAGAAGGGCAAGAGGCAAGCCATGCCAACGCTGTCATTCCAGAAGGCAGCCAATTCCAGGGCCAGCTGCAAGAGGAGAACCAATCCAGCCGGGATTCCGGAGGGTCGGAGTGTGGGAAAAGCTCCTTCCCTTTGGAAAACCACGGCGGCAGCTGGACAGACCTGGCTGTGGCAGAGTCCCCAGTGCTGGAAAGCCAGAGCCTGGAGAGCAGCAGGAGCAGATCCCCACCTGGAGGCCAGGATTGCAGGCATGCCGAGGGAGGCCGGGGATTCTCCACGCTGGAAAGCCAGGAGCAGGAGAGGCCCGGCGCTGCCCGGGTGGAGCACAAAGCCCTGCAGAACGTCCTGGAAGGCCCTGGGGAGGCTCTGGATGCTCCTGAGCTGCTCCGTGGGGGAGATCCCGGCGCTCCGGAGCTGGCCCGCGGCAGGAAGGGGCCCAGGGAGGAGGAGGAGGAGGACAAGGAACACTCGGATGTGGCCGAGGCGCTGTGGAGGGGCCTGGATTTGGCCGCAGGGGACAGAGAGGGGACGAGGCAGAGCGGCCTCGAGGACGACTGCACAGCAGAGCTCCTGGCAGAGGTGATTTGGGGAAAAATTTGGGAAAAGATGGGGAGGAATCGGTCCCTGGGAGGAGATTCCGTGTGCTGGGAGGTGCAGATGGGGTGTGGGTGGCCAAGGTGAGGACTGGGCCCTGAGGGGATGGAGCTCAAGCCTGGCTCGTTGTTTTATTCTTTAATTCTTGTTTTGGATCTCCCCAGATCGTTGGGAATTTGACAGTGAAGGAGATCAGCATCGAGAGGATCAGCATGGATTATTCCAGCTACGGAGAGGCCCAGGTCAGTGAGGGGGACTTGGGCCACGTCACCGAGATCTACGACTTCCCCTCATCCCTGAAAACCGAGGATCTGATGGAAATATTCTCAGATTTCCAGTGAGTAACCCAGGGGAGCCTGGGCACGGCAGGGAGCAGAACCAGCCTGGGATTGGCAACAAAATTCTGAATTTTAGTCTCACATTCCCTTCTTTGTGTGCCTCAAAGGGGCTTTTCCTGCAGTTTAGGCCTGGTTTAAAGCCCAGCTTTACCCCGGGGCTCTGGCACCCCCATTATCCACAGCCAGCTTCACCCAGCTGCTTTTTAGGAGATATTTTTGTTGGTTCCTGAGTGAAACGTGATTCCATCAGTTTCCAAGGAAGAGGGCTCAGTGCTGCTGCTGGGGGTGAAATTGGGGAAATCCAGGGAATGAGGCTGGATTAGAGGCAGGAGCAGAGCAAAGTCCAGGGAGGGCAGAGCTGGGTCCAGCTCTGAGTTCAGTCGCTCCTGTAAAAGGCACCTTCCCTTGTTTTCCTCTCTTGGGATAATTCTTGGATTAGATGTGAAAATTCCCTCTACAGATCCCTTCAATTAAACCAAATAAATGACATTTAAAAATAATATTTAAATTATTATTTAAAACTGTATTTTAAAGAAATCTTCAGAGAGGGCAGATCTGGGTCCAGCTCTGAGTTCCTCCCCTGTTTTCTGCCCCCTCTCTTGGGATAATTCCTGGATTAGATGCAAGCATTCCCTCTATGGATCCCGTCAATTAAACCAAATAAACTACATTTTAAAATTATATTTAAATAATTCTTTAAAACTGTGTTTAAAGTAATTCTTCCTGCATTGTGTGTGCTTCCTCAAATTTCTTTTTCCACTCTCTGGGAGTGAAGCAGAGCTGGAAAAGGATGGATCCAGTGGAGCAGTGGACTGGAATTTTTCTGCTTCAGGACAGCTTTGAAATCCTGCTCCCAAATTCTCATTTTCCACTGATTCTTTATAAGAGATTTTCACCCCAAAATCACTTCATAAACCCCTTGTTTTTTATTTTTGTGCCTGGGAAGCACTTAAAAAATGACAATATTTTGGTGCTGGAAGCCAGTCCCTGAAACTGAGGTTGGGTTTGAGAGGAAAAGGAGAATTTTGGGCTAATTTCACATTTAATGTCCTTTTTTCCTTCTTTCCTGCCCTTTCCCCCCATTTAAAACAGGAGCAATGCTTTGGGAAACCCCAGCTGTTCCCATAAAACACTGAAAACCTCCTGGGGCTGCTGGGTTTTACTGGGGCTTTGTTTTTCTTGACATTAATTTGAATTATTCTCTTTTCTTGCAGCGAGAGTGGCTTCAAAATCCAGTGGGTGGATGATACCCATGCCCTGGGAATCTTCTCCAGCCTCTCCACAGGTATTTGGGGTGGGATTGAGGCATCCCAGAGCTCCCCAGCCCCTTCCCAGTGCCCTGAACTGGTTTGCAGTGGGATTTTGTTGGGCTCATCCCTTTTTTTTTTTCCCTGTTCCTTTCCATCCTGGAAGGGTTTTGGGAAGCTGGAATTTCTGGGATGGGATGTGGAAACTGGTTTTTAATTGCCTTGGATGTACCTGTGTGCACTTTTAGAAGTCACAAATAAAAATGATGATAATAAACTGGTTTTTCACTTTTTTTCCTTTTTTTTNTACGGATAATTAATTAATTAATCCCCAAATCCAAATTATTGTGGACTTGGTGAAATTTTGGTGGATTTCCTTGCAGATGGAATTGCAGCAATCCAAAAAACGGAGGGCACTGACCAAGGGGCTTCCCGAATTATCTGAAATATTNAACTGGAAAAAAATCCTACAAAAATCCAGTCACCTCCCAGGGACATTGGGAGTGGGATGGTGCCAAAACTCTGGACAAACTCATTTTTTGGGTGGACAAACACCCCAAGTTCTGGTCAGGGAACCCTGCAGGGCTTTCCATCCTCCTGTATGCCAGCAGGTTCTGCCCTTTTATTTGGAATTTCTGCTAAAATTCCCAAGATTCTTTTAAAAGAACATTATTTTTTCTATTTGTTAGGATTCTTCCTGAGGTGCCCACCATGACTTCAGCTGGTTTAGTCCAAGTCTTGAGCAAATGCTCAGATTACTGAGTGGTTTTGCACCATAATCTGATTTTTTGGGGGATTAATTCCAGCCCTTTCTGTTCCCTGCAGCATCCCAAGCCCTGGGCCGCCGTTATCCCTGCCTGAAGATCCGGCCCCTGATCCATGCAACCAAACAGTCCAAGATCAAGGCACTCCAGAGACCAAGTAAGACAAGATTTCCTAAATTCACCCCACATTTCTTTGATTTCCTGACTGGTCCAGATAGAAAGTTCACATTCAGGAGCAGTTATTTTCCTGACTGGGGTTTTTATGGATTTACTGGCACTGAGCTGGGGTGTGGAGCCTGGAATTTCGCTGGAATTCAGATTTAATTTTTTTTTTGTGTGTGTAATTTGCTGCCCTTTTGGGGAGTTGGAAGGGAGGGGTTGTGCTGGAATTGGGATTTTTTGGAAGAAAAACCATCAAATTTCCCAGGAATTTGCTCTTCCCTCTCCCCCTGCACAGCCCAAAGGAGACAAACCCAATCTCGTGGTTGGCATAATTTTATTCAGGAAGGAGAAATGGTGAAGCTGAGCCATGAACATCAGTTGATTGATTACCATTGGTTGATTGATCACCATCAGTTGATTGATTGATTGATTGATTGATTGATTGATTTCATTGCCTTTCAATCAGATTGATCAGGGCNTTCCTTGCTGTTTTCCAAGGATTTTGGCAGCTGATTTTGAGGAGTTTCAATTGGGACCAAACCTTATGGATAAATAGATAAATTGCCTGGGTTTTTCACAAGGATGGGATGGTGGGAATTTTGCCAGGAATGATTCCTGGAAGAGGATGGGGAACAATTTCCCACACAGCAGAAGAGACCTGAACCTTTGTGACCAAACAATTCCTCTGGAAAACATGGAATTCCATCTTCCTGGGAAAAAAACCACCCAATTTATTCACAGAGACAGAAGGATTTGATGTCGATAGATGAAACAAAAACAGCGGGGGGGGGAGGGGAAAAAAAAAAAGAGGCTGATTTTTGGGATTTAACCACGAATTTCTCCCTGAGCAAGCCCCAGCTGGATAAATTTTTCCCATTTTTCCCTAGAACTGCTTCACCTGGGAAAAGAGAGGCCGCAGACGGACACAGCAGTGGCCAGGAGACTCGTGTCCCACGCCCTGGGCTGGAGGCACAGGCAGCAGGAGCCCACAGGGACTGAAGTTTTCCAGCCAGAACCCTTGGATCAGGAGGAATAATCCCCAAAAAAAAAAAANATTTGCTCTTCCCTCTCCCCCTGCACAGCCCAAAGGAGACAAACCCAATCTCGTGGTTGGCATAATTTTATTCAGGAAGGAGAAATGGTGAAGCTGAGCCATGAACATCAGTTGATTGATTACCATTGGTTGATTGATCACCATCAGTTGATTGATTGATTGATTGATTGATTGATTGATTTCATTGCCTTTCAATCAGATTGATCAGGGCCAGTTGCCAGAGGAAAGCAAAGCCATGAACCTCAGCAGCAGCAGAGACTCTGAACCAACAATTCCTGGGATTTTCCAGCTCACTGCAGTCAGAATAAATTCCAATTTTAATGCTTTAAAAGGACACTGTCACAGCGAGAAATTCCTCAGTTTTCAGCACTGCTGGGTTTAAAGGAAACATCCAAAAATTTGGTTTATTTGCATCTCCCCTTCATCTGTTTTTTTCATTTATTCACTCTTCTGAATCAGGTTAAATTAAAAGTAACAATTAAATATAATAATTAAACATAAATTCTGTCGGTATCCAGTTTCAACTGATTATTTTACAAATACAAGTTTGGATTTTAATTAGCTGACAGTGTCTCTTCTTAAATTTTTTTAATGAATTGTTTTTTTTTTAATGAATNAGAGGCTGATTTTTGGGATTTAACCACGAATTTCTCCCTGAGCAAGCCCCAGCTGGATAAATTTTTCCCATTTTTCCCTAGAACTGCTTCACCTGGGAAAAGAGAGGCCGCAGACGGACACAGCAGTGGCCAGGAGACTCGTGTCCCACGCCCTGGGCTGGAGGCACAGGCAGCAGGAGCCCACAGGGACTGAAGTTTTCCAGCCAGAACCCTTGGATCAGGAGGAATAATCCCCAAAAAAAAAAAAGAAAAAGGCTGTAAAGATGAGCATGGCTGTGCTATTAAATGCATGCAGAGCAGGCAGTGCCACGGGGGTGTTCCTGGGTGGATCAGCACCAGCTTGGGGAAGTTGGGAGTGGGAAAGGTTTCTTGTTCAGGTTTTTCTGGAGCCCTGGGAAGTGCTGGAATTCTTTGCTGCGTGTTTCAAAGCATCTGGGGCACCTGCAGGAATAAGGTGGTTTCTTTATGCCTTATTCCTGCTCTGTTTTCCAACAACAAATAGGCATTAAGAGTAAGAAAATTGGAATTTTTTTGGCCAAAATTCAACTCTGAGCAAGGGCAGGAGTTCAAAAATCTGTTCCACGTTTGTTGTACTGTTGCTGTTCAGATATCCCAGAAAATTGACAGGCAGTGAATCCAAGTTTTAGGGAATTTTTTCCTTATTTACAGAGTTTCAAGAGCCTGAACTTCCCCTGTTGGTGAGGAAAGTTGGGATCTGCTCATTAGGGGAAAAGAAATTCCAGAATTTGCCTGTGCTGATGTGCCCAGAGCCAGGTTTAAAATGAGCTTCCCCCCCCATCCCAGGCTCTGCTCATGCTCCAGTCTGGAATTCTGAGGAAAAAATGGAGTTTTCCAATTGCCAGGAGGTTAAAACCCTTTGCCAGCTGCCCCCTGGCCCACTGGAGAAATGACAAATGCTCAAAATATTTCTGCATTTCTAAACCTCACAACATCCCTGTGAGGTGGGGTTTTGGGGAATTTTGCAGCCAGTTGGAATCCTCTGTGGAATCAGCTGGAATTTCAGGTAACTTTGATTGTTGAAGAGGGGGAAAACCCCCAAACTTCCAGGATTTGTGAGGAGAAATACACCAAGGGCTTCTAAAGTGATTCTTTTTTTCCAGGGAAAAGGTTTTTATTGGAACTCTGTAGCAAAGTGTGTCCTCAAACAAACAGAGGAGCACTGGGAATTCCCACAGGAGCAGATCCCTGGGGATGAGAGCCAGGAATTCCCTCTGCAAGGTGATACAACACCCTGGCTAATTCATCCTTTAAAAAAAGATGGAATATCCAGCCAGGAGGTGATTCCTGGATGGGCACAGCACCTGCTGGGTGGATGATCCCTGTGGGATGGGAATTCCCAGCCCAGAGGCCTCATCCCTGGGAATCTGCCGAGTTCTGGGTGCTGAGAGGTCACTTCAGGGAGCTTTGATTCCATGTGAAATTCCATGTGAAATTCCATGTGAAATTCCATGTTCTGCGTTTGCTCCCCTCCGGAGCGTGGTGGTTGTTGGATCCAAGCGTTTCACTGCAGTATTAAATTCAGCTTTACACTGTTCTGCTCACAAAAAGCTGCTCCTTTTTTCTTCTTTTTTTCTTTTTTATTTCCTTTTTCCTTTCCTTGTCTTTCCTTGCTAAACCGGAGTCAGTGCTGAGGAGGAGCCGAGTGCAGGAAGCAGCAGCACAAACAGGCATTGGGAGTGGAAGAGAGCTGAAAATTCCCAAATAATGCCTTGGAAATGAAGGATGAAGGCACTTTGGGGTGGCTGGCACCCAACCTGAGGCGAGGAGTGCTGGTGGGTGCTGCAGAGTGTGGGAGAAATCTCTGGAATGGTGGAGAGCTGGAGCGGAGCAGAGCTGGGAGCTGGAATCGCAGGAGGCACCGAGGGGTGGCCTGAGCACCTAAACTGGGAAGGGAGAGGCTTCTTCAGGAATGATTCTCCTGAAATTCAGAGTTTGATTGAGGCTCGATTTCCTGGGGGTGCAGTGGTTCGGGAAGGGCCGGAGCAGGAGTCCTGGCTTCCTTAAATTAGTGGGAATTCTACCGGGCGGAGACGTTGTTATTTGTGAGTCCCCTGAAGTGGTCGAACTTCTGCTCCGTCTCCTCGCTGAAGGAACCACCTGGAGAGGCCACAGGGAGAGCACAGGGTGAGCAGGAGCAAGGAAAAACCCTTGGGAACACTGGGAGAGCACGGGAAAAACACTTGGGAGCACTGGGAGAGGGAAAAATCATTGGGAACACTGGGAGAGCACGGGAAAAACCCTTGGGAGCACAGGAAAACATAGGGTGAGCAGGGAAAAACCCTTGGGAGCACCAGGAGAGGGAAAAACCCTTGGGAACATTGGGAGAGCACAGGGTGAGCAGGGAAAAACCCTTGGGAACACCAGAAAAGCACACGCAAAACCCTTGGGAACACCAAGAGAGCAGGGAAGAACACTCGGGAGCACTGGGAGAGGGAAAAACCCTTGGGAACAGCAGGAGAGCACAGGAAAAACCCTTGGGAACACTGGGAAAGGGAAAAACTCTTGGGAACACCGGGAGAGTACAGGGGGAGCAGGAGCAGGGAGAAACACTCAGGAACACTGGGAGAGGGAAAAACCCTTGGGAACACAGGAAAACACAGGGTGAGCAGGGAAANAGGAGAGCACAGGGTGAGCAGGGAAAAACCCTTGGAACACCAGCAGAGCACAGGAAAAACCCTTGGGAACACTGGGAGAGGGAAAAACTCTTGAGAACACCAGGAAAGCACAGGGTGAGCAGGGAAAAGAACTTGGGAACGGGAAGAGCACAGGGTGAGCAGGAGCAGGGAGAAGCACTCAGGAACAACGGGGGAGCATGGGAAAAACCCTTGGGAACACAGGAAGAGCACAGGGGGGGCAAGAGCAGAGAAGAACACCTGGGAACACCAGGAGAGCACAGGAAAAACCCTTGGGAACACTGGGAGAGGGAAAAACCCTTGGCAACACCAGGAGAGCACAGGGTGAGCCGGGAAAAGAACTTGGGAACACAGGAAGAGCATGGGGGATGAACAGGAGCAGAGAAAAATACTCAGGAACACTGGGAGGGGGAAAAACCCTTGGGAACACAGGAAGAGCACAGGGGGGGCAAGAGCAGAGAAGAACACCTGGGAACACCAGGAGAGCACAGGAAAAACCCTTGGGAACACTGGGAGAGGGAAAAACCCTTGGCAACACCAGGAGAGCACAGGGTGAGCCGGGAAAAGAACTTGGGAACACAGGAAGAGCATGGGGGATGAACAGGAGCAGAGAAAAATACTCAGGAACACTGGGAGGGGGAAAAACCCTTGGGAACACAGGAAGAGCACAGGGGGGGCAAGAGCAGAGAAGAACACCTGGGAACACCAGGAGAGCACAGGAAAAACCCTTGGGAACACTGGGAGAGGGAAAAACCCTTGGCAACACCAGGAGAGCACAGGGTGAGCCGGGAAAAGAACTTGGGAACACAGGAAGAGCATGGGGGATGAACAGGAGCAGAGAAAAATACTCAGGAACACTGGGAGAGGGAAAAACCCTTGGGAACACAGGAAGAGCACAGGGTGGGCAAGAGCAGAGAAGAACACCTGGGAACACCAGGAGAGCACAGGAAAAACCCTTGGGAACACCAGGAGAGGGAAAAACCCTTGGGAACACCAGGTGAGAAGGGAAAAACACTTGGGAGCACAGGGATTGGGTGGAACTGGTGCCCTGGAAATGAAGGGCTTAAAGGTTTGGGGTTAATTAAATGAAGTTTTAATGAAGTCTTGCCCTCACTGGCACAGCCAGGAGTCCCCAGGAGGGCTGGGTGTGGATTTGCAAGACTGAATTGCCCAAATTTCACTGGTTTGGGGCTTAAAAAATAAAGTGAGGCCTAAAAAGGCCTGTGAGGGCGTGAGGGCTCTGTTTGCTCTGAACCAGAACCAAGCCCTAACTTCTCTCTAATTAGGACAAGGTGAAAGTTAAAACCTTTATTTTTAACTGGAAATATCTCCCAGCTCAGCTGCAGAGCCCACGCAACAGCTGGAATGAACTTTCCTGAACTAGGTCACAATCTGAAATGTGACACACAAGATGAGAATTTTCTGCTAAGATCCCAACAAAGTAATGAGAAAAATCAGTGGTTATGTGGAGTTTTCTTTTTTTTTTTCCAGGAAAAACATGCCTTGAAGAAGGGAATTTTCAGAGCTGGTTTTATTTGGAGCTAGGCAGGGAGTTGTGTTAATTAATTTTCTGTGGTAAAAACAGTCCTAAAAAGCCCCCCAGTTAATTCCATTTGAACTGGTTTTGACAATGGAATGAGCCAAACTTAAATTAGTTTGGCTTTGATATTTCCATGACCAAAAAGAAAATACCAAATGATAATATTTTAAATTTTTGCAAGAAAATGGAGATTTCCCTGACATTCCAGGGACATTTTAATTCCTGCCTGGTACAGCAGGCTCTTTTCCACTGCTTTGTTTGTTTTCCAAGAGAAGCTTTGTGATCCCAAGAGATCCCAGCTTGGCAAAATAATTTGATTTTGGGAAGAAGGAATTTCCCAGGCTGCTCGTGCCGGCACTGGGATTGCACCAGAGCTTTTCATGAGTGGAAAACATGAAATTGCTTTTCTGAGAAGAATCCCTGGAGCATCCCTGGCCCTGCTGGAGCATTCCCAGCCCTCACCTATGTGGCAGTTGTACATCCAGATGCGCTGCCCGTCGTAGCGGCTCCGGCATTTCATGACGTTGTTGGAATAATCCGACTCTGCCACCTCGTAGTTGGGGTTGATCACGACCTGGGAGGGATGGAGGGACAGTGGTGGGGTTGTTGAAAGGGGGATGTGGCAGGAGGCAGGATCAGTTGGTTTTTTTACAGCGCTTTTTTTAGCAGAAAATGAAAGTACAGTTCATTTTGTAAAGAGAGGGGAATGACTGGGATAAAGCCAGATCAGGGGATAAAGCCTCAGTCAGGGAATGCTGGAATGGTTTGGGTGGGAAGGGACCTTAAATCCCATCCAGTGCCACCCCTGCCAGGGCAGGGACACCTCCCACTGTCCCAGGGTGCTCCAGCCTGGCCTTGGGCACTTCCAGGGATGCAGGGGCAGCCACNAGGCACGGGGAGCTCAGCCCTAATTCCTGCAAAAACCCCCAAAATGGCACCATTTAATCCCAAAATTCAGGGAACGTTGCTTACAACCAGCTCCAAAGAGGGGTGCTGTGCTTTGGGAATGTGACAACACTGTCAACAACATCAGCTGGGCTGGGCCTATCCAGGATTAGCTGGACATGGATTTTTTAAAGACTTTCATCTCCAAACTGTGGCCATGAGCCCTGATTTTTCCCTTGGGAGCATGTGTTGATTATCCTGGTGGATAATCCTTTATCTTTTAGGCATCTGGGAATATAATCCCTTTATAAACAGAAGTTGGAGGTGTCAGATGAACAAATCTGGTAAATTCTGGCTATGTTTGGTGAGATGAAAGCAGTAGGAGTGTGACAAATGCTGTTTGTCCCACCTGGAAGAGGTAATCCCCAGGGGGGACGTCGGTGATGTCGATCCACTGGCAGTCGATGTCGTGCCGATAAACGTCCCAGCAGCCCACTGTGATCCCCTGCTCCCCAAAGTTGGCACACTCGTACTGTTTCTGCACATCTAAAGGAGGAGAATTAAAGTTAAAAGTGTTAAATCCCCAGCAGAATTCCCAGAAAATTCCTGGTTGTTCCCCACGGACAGTGATGAACTCCAGGTGTGGTGTTTTGGGAGAGATTTAAGGAGCTGCCACCTTCCAAGCCCAGCAGCTGGAAGCTTCTTTTGGAATTCCTCACTTGATAGGGAGCAGAAAATGCACAATTTGGGGTTTTGGAGCAGCTCAGAGTTGGGATGGAGGGAGCTGAGGGTGGAAAAGAGAATGGGGGACGTGGGGGGTTCCCATCCATCCATCCATCCATCCATCCATCCATC
>VXAX01005706.1:20452-51705 GCA_013399835.1 Leptocoma aspasia
GGGGGTAAGTTCCCTCCCGAGGTGGGGAAACAGCAAAGCCACCCACACCTATGAATTATGGAGTCATGTTAATAAGTCATATTTAGCCTTCTGAAATTATTGCCAAGAGTCCTCTGTTACCGCACGGACCACGGCAATAGGATAAATCCCGAGTTACTCACTCTCCGAGCAGGACACGCCGGCCCCGAAGCGTCCCCCTCCCCTGGGGCAGGACACGTGGGGCCCGTCGTGCCGGCAATGGGACAGGGACATCTCTGTCCCCGAGCACTTGACCCCGCTCATGACCACGTCGTCGGCGCTGACGTCCCCATGCCAGTACCACGTTTCCTGGGCAAAAAAAGGCAGGAAAAGGCATTTCACATATTCCTTGGGGTTTAGTGGCTCTTAGGGGAATATTTACCTGCCTAAAATGTGGATTCTCCCGCCAGGGAAGATCAGGGCAAGACCCCACATTATCCAGGAGGATCTTGCCAAAGGATGCTGGAGCAGGGAACTCAGGGGAGCAGAAGTTTTGTCACCAAATCCTTAAAAACCTTGAATCCCATCCAGTCCCACCTCATGCCATGGGTGGGGACACCAAGCTATCCCAGGTTGCTTCAGCCTGGTCTTGGGCACTTCCAGGGATTCAGGGGCAGCCACAGCTTCTCTGGGAATTCCAACCCAGGACCTCACCACTGTTCCAGGGGAGAATTTATTCCCAATATCCCATCTAACTCTGTCCTCTGGCGGTGGGAAGCCATTCCCCCTTGTCCCATCATTCCAGTTCCTGATGAAATTTCCTCTCCTCTCATCATCCCGCAGTTTTGCAAAACTCATGGAAATGACACAACGTCAACTCTCAAACCCCAAAACTTGGGAGAGGGGGAGGGCAGAAAGAACCTAAAAAAAAATCCTGTGATATCTGTCCGTGTCCAAGCTGGGAGCAGTTTCCAGGAAAAGAAACCCCCGGTGTCCCTCAGCTCCCACTGCCCCCGGCTGTTTGGGAAGGCTGGGAGCACACAGGGCTGCCCTGTTCTGCACACTGGGGCTTTATGCTCCCGGGGCTGGGGCAGCATAAGAGCCTTTTCTGTTCCAAATTCCAGCAGCCTCAGCTCAGGGAAAAAATGCCTTTTCCTCGCTGGACTCTCAGGGCTGTGTCAACAGAGCCAGGCAGTCGGAAAGGCCACGGCTCAGGGATGTGAAAATCCTCAGCTCCCAGGATTTGATGTGGGGAAACCAGCTGGAGGAAGCAGTTGGAGCAGGGAATGGCTCCAGCAGCACGTGGGCAGCTCCAGCCTCCTTCCTGCTGGGTGTCCCAGCCCAGAGTGTCCCCTGAGGACCTGCAGATCCCTCCCTGGCCATGGAGAATGGTTGGGATCTGTCCATGAGCCCAGGGTGGCAGACATCATGGAATGGTTTGGGTTGGAAAGGACCTTAAAGCCCATCCCATGGGCAGGGACACCTTCCACCATTCCAGACTGCTCCAAGCCTCGTCCAGCCTGGCCTTGGACACTCCCAGGGGTGGGGCAGAACTGAGGTGCCACTCCTGGCCTGGCAGAAGCAGGGAGGGTTTGGGGCAGGAGTGGAGCAGGGAATACCAAGGATTCATGGAGCTGGATCCAGCCCCACTGCTCAGGACTGCACTGGAGCAACTACGGGAGCAAAATCCCGTTTTTTTCAGGAGACCTGACACCAGTTTGAACCTGACCTCTGCATTTCAGGGAGGGACAAGAACCTGCATGCAGCCACCAGCCCAAGCAGGGATTGGGTAATGTCGGGAAATCTGAGCTCTGAGAAAACAACAGAGAACTCGGGGAAGCAGAAGGTTTGTCACCAAATCCTTAAAAACCTTGAAACTCACCCAGTCCCACCCCCTGCCATGGGCAGGGACACCTTCCACTCTCCCGGCTTGCTCCAAGCTGGTCTTGGACACTTCCAGGGATGGGACAACCACAGCTTCTCTGAGAGTTCCATCCCAGGACCTCCCCACAGCCCCAGGGAAGAATTTATTCCCAATATTCCATCTAACCCTGCCCTCTGGCAGTAGGAACCCATTCCCCCTTATCCCATCATTCCAGTTCCTGATGAGGTTCCCTCACTTCTCATCATCCACAGCTCCTTCTGCTCCAAATCTCCACCTCCACGGCCATTCTACAACGAGACTTCACCCTCAAGGTCTTTCCAGCTCAACCCTTGAAGCTCCTTTTGGAATGACCCTTCCTCTTCCTCCTCCTCCAGCACCCCCAGCCCACCCATCCAGATGTGCAGCCCAGGTAGGGGTGGGGCAGGGGCTCACCTGGAAGGCGTGGCTGGCGAAGCCCAGCCCCAGCTGCCGGCACACCACCATGGCCTCCACGGTGCCCCAGTTGTGGCTGCAGACCGTGCCCCACCTCAGGGTCCCGTTGCGCTCGGCCAGCACCTCCACACGGCCCTCGTAGGGATTGCGGCCCCCGCTCAGGCGAAGCTGCAGGACACAGAACCCCTAAATCCATCCAGCCAGACAGACACAGAACCCCTAAATCCATCCAGCCAGACGGACACAGAACCCCTAAATCCATCCAGCCAGACAGACACAGAACCCCTAAATCCATCCAGCCAGACAGACACAGAACCCCTAAATCCATCCAGCCAGACAGAAACAGAACCCCTAAATCCATCCAGCCAGATGGACACAGAACCCCTAAATCCATCCAGCCAGACAGACACAGAACCCCTAAATCCATCCAGCCAGATGGACACAGAACCCCTAAATCCATCCAGCCAGATGGACACAGAATCCCTAAATCCATCCAGCCAGATAGACACAGAACCCCTAAATCCACAGCAAACTTCCACGGGAAAGGGCAACAGGTGGGGAAGAAGGTTTTGTTCCCCCAAAATCTTGGAATCATCTCAAATCCCCAGCTGGAAGTGACCCGGGTCCTGCACAGCAGAAAACTCCCCCTTTAGCACAGAGCTGGAGAAACCCTGGTGAGGGATTTCCCTCCCACAGAGGGAATTCTGGCTGGCAAAAAGGAATTCTAACAAGACTGGATGGACGCATTCCCAAATCTTTCATAGGGAAAACGACTCGGGGCACTCGGGTTGTGCAGCACCGTGTCCCGTGTTTGTGTGGGATCAGGAGGGGCTCCTCAAGGGGAAGGCACTGGGAAACCATCCAGGAATGGAGCAGCACTCGGAGTCTCCTCACGGCTTGAGCTCAGGGAGTTCAGCTCTTCTCCCAGTTTGGCAGGGGATGGTCCAGCCAAGCCTGGCAGTTCCATGGGTTGGACCAGCTGCAGGAGTAAAATTCCCTGGGAAAGCTTCCCTTCCCCGTCCTTTAGACCTTTGGAAGGAGCACTCAGAGGAGTCTGTGTCTGGTTCGTGCAGTTAGCACAGAATCATGGAATGGCTGGGTTGGAGAAGGTTGAAAATGGGGTTAAAAATCATCCAGTGCCACCCCCTGCCATGGGCAGGGACCTTCCACCATCCCAGGTTGCTCCAAGCCCCGTCCCACCTGGCCTTCCTCATTTTTAGGACTCTGAGACAAGTCCAGAGGAGCTCAACACCCACATAAAATGGGACACTCATTCTCATTTCCCCTCCTTTTTTGGGTAAAACCTGAATTAAATACTCATGGCTTGGGTGAAATGATTCCTGCCCAGTTTCTGCCCAAAATTCCCTCCCACCTGGATCTCTCAGCTCCTCACCTGGTTCTGGAAGCCCATGGCTGGCACATTGCACCTCACAGCAGCATCTTCCTCATGGTTGCAGCCCTGGGACTCAGTGTTGAACTTGCAGTCTGTGACTGACTTCTCAAAGCCTGTGCAGTCGATCTCGTTCAGGTGGATGGGACCCATTCCTTGGGGAAAAAATAGGGAAAAAGTCCTTTTGTGTGGTGAGGGAATACCCCAGCAGGCTGTGAACACCACAGTGACCTCCAGCATTCAAAACTTGGAAAAAATCCACTGAGTTTTTGTAAAAATAAAACAAAAATCTGCTAAATTATTGTTAATAATTTCACCATTAATTTTTTTCCAGTAGTATGTGTGACTCAAGCATGCAAGAATCCCAGGAAAAACCAAGTTTCCACTGTTTCATAATTTACAAACTTGAGCTGTAGAGATTCACCAGTTGTGACCTCTTGGCTGGGTCTTTGTGCTGGAATCTGCTCCCAGTCAAGGCCTGACATTCCTGACATAGAACTGGGACATTGACATGTTGGCCGTGAATAAAACATCCACAGGGTGGATGAGGAGTCAGGGAAAGAAATCTGGGGCAGGCCGAGGATTCCAGCACTGAGGGAAACAGCAGAGAACAACTGCAGAGAATGGGCTTGAGGTGCTGGCAGAAAATGGAATAATTTGGGTCCTCCCAGGATGAGCAGCAGCAGCAAATTGGAATTTCCATCAGAAAAACCTGGAAGGGAATGATCCTCCTGCAAAACTCAGCTCCTGCTTCCAAAACTGGTTAGAAAGAACAACAAGGCAGAGATGTGAATGTGTTGGGTTTAATTTCACCCACAATTTATTAATGGGGTTTGGGCAACTTGGCCAGCCCTGTGTCCACCCCTCACAGCACAGCTGGACAGGGTGGGAGGACGTTCCTGGGGGAGGGAGGCTGCTGGGGAATGGGAATCTTGTTCTTTTTTTTGCCTCTCTCTCATTAAAATCCCATTTGTGGTTCCCATCTGGAGCTGGCAGCACCTCCTGGTTGTTGAAATCCAAAGTACAGAGAATATTTCTCTGCCTGTATTAGGGAGCCCTAGTCCCCAGCTAGAAACTGCTTTTAACCTTTGTCCCTGAAAAGAATTGCCAAAGCTTTGAGATGAGTTAGAACACACAAGTGTGAAGTAGATAACAATAACAGTAATAGTTTATCACTATGTGAAGAATTTAAAGTTCTAAGATTTTAATATGAGAGTGAATAGAGAACAAAATAGAAAATTTTGGACATTGTCTCATCCCTTTCTTGTTCTTCTTCTACTCCATTTTCTGTAATGTTAGTGACACAAAGTTATTAACTAGAGATAGTAGCAGCATAAGTATTACATGAATAAATTAATCAAAGGTGTTAGTAAAAAAGTAGAAATAAAGTACGTGTTAAAAAGCAATTAAATTATCTTTAAAAGACCTTGATTTTGAGTGCTTAAAATCCATTTTGTACCTTGCTTCTCATATGCTAAGTCTAGTGTGCAGACAGCATATCAACTTCAAGATAAGAAAAGAATAAACAATAAGCCAAAGACAAAAAAAATCTAAAGTCTTGCTCGTTTTTCACCCCTTGCCAAAGAACTCACAAGAGAACTGCTTCCAAAAAGCCCGAAGAGTAAGTTCCCTCTCGTGGTAAGAGCTCAAAGAACACCACACCACTCATCCTGCAGCCCCCCAAGGGCTGGGGGGAGGAAAGCCTTGCCCAGAACTGGGGAGGGAAGCTCCAGGAATGCAGGAGGGAGCCAGGCCAGCATTCCCAGCCTGGCAAAGCCATTCCAGTGGCATGGCAAGGGTGACAGAGATGACAGAGGGCAGGGCCTGACTGAGCCAGAGAACCCTGGCAGGGCTGCTCTTCTTGGGGAAATGATGGCACATGGGGGCACAGAAATGGAGCCAAAATATGCTGAAATGTGAGGAAAATTGTATTTCCTCCCATGGCATTGCAGGCCTAGGATTAGGCCTGTCCATCCAACATTTGCCTTCACCTGCTCCTTGGAGTTTAATTCCATGTTCTCCCTCCCAGGATATCAACAGATCCACGAGCTCTGGGCTCAGTGTCTCCTCCTCTTGTGGAAATAAGGGTGAATTGTTTAATCTGGGTCTGTTAAAGGTGGGATAAATCCTCCTGCCGTGCCCTGAGCTCTGTGGCAGGCACTGCTCTCCCACTTTGTCTTAACTGGGACTCCCAGTTCAGCCACTGGGAGCTGATTTATCCTGTGAAATCCAACCTCCCACACCCACAGTGAGGCTGCTCCTTCAAGGCACGCTTGGAAAACCCAAATTCCCTGGGATGCAGCTGGAACAGAATAAAGTGTAAACAGGGACATAGTGTTGAGAGCTTGGGGAGCTCCCTGCGCATCCAGGGCCAAAAAAATCTCCTTTTCCAACCAAAATGTGACACTCTGGCTACTGGAGGGGCATCACCCATGTTGGAGTGCAGGGCACAGAGAATTCTTCTCTGCCTGTCCCGAGAAGCCCTGGCTCTCAGAGGAACACTGCTTTTAACCTTCATCCCTGGAGGAAGTTCCCAAGGCTTTGGGATGAGTTAGAATCCATGGGTGTATGAACTAGACAGCGGTATGCAGTAGTGTAGCTTATCACAGGGTGAGAAATTCAGGGTTTTAAACTTAATTATGAGAGTGAATAGGAAGCAAGATGGAGAATTTTGGGCGTTGTCTCATTTCCTTCTTGTTCTTCTTTGGCTCCATCTTCTGTAGTGTTGGTGGCACAAAGAGAAAGCTGTAGCATAGGTGTTACATAAATAGATTAATAGGAGTTGTTGGTAGAAAAGTAGAAAGAAAGTGTGTGTTAGAAGTTAATTGGACTAAGCAGCTTTAAAAGACCTTGAATCTGTGTGTCTAGGCTCCATTTGTGCCTTGTTTCTGGTGTGCTAGGTCTGGCGTGTAGCACTGTGCTCCCTGTTGACGGGGTGACCAAATTACAAGGGAATTTTCAAATGCTCTTTGTCTGCCAAGTAAGGCAAAGACACTAGAAAGTTGTCCCCAAATTTGGTACAGGGACACCTCATAGGACCTCTGGAACAGCCACAAACTTGGGGCTGCTCTGTTGGACTGGGGCCAAGAGGTCCTGCCTGGGCCATCAGGTAGAAAAAGATCAGAACAAAAGATTTAATTGCTTTTGTGGCGTGTCTTAGCAGGGCAAGGACCTCTTGCACCTGGCACGGCTTTTCTCTGTAAAAGAGTTTGTTATTTTGTTTCTTAGTAAACCTTTTTTATTTCTAACACTGCCACAAAAGTCTCCTGCTCATTTTCAAGCCATCGGGGCTAGCAGAGCTATCCGGGGATGAAGGGACCAGTGAGACCTTAAAACACCCTGGCCCTCACCGAACCCCTTCACTGGTGCACTAGGCTGCTGATAAGAGAAAAATAAACAACAGAACAAAGACAGAGAAACCGAGAGAATGGTCTGTTTTTCATCCCTGGCACAGAACTCACGGGGGAACCCCTCACAGGGCCCACCGGGGGGGCTCCACACTTCTGTCAGTCCCACCAAAACCCGACACAAACCCATCCCAAGGGATGCTGCTGCCGGGGAGCGCTGCTGGGCGAGCAGGGGGGAAAGGGAATGGCAAGGGAAGCCCACCGGGGGGGCTCCACACTTCTGTCAGTCCCACCAAAACCCGACACAAACCCATCCCAAGGGATGCTGCTGCCGGGGAGCGCTGCTGGGCGAGCAGGGGGGAAAGGGAATGGCAAGGGAAGGGTGTGGGAGTGCAGCGGGAGATGCCAGGCTCTGGGATCCGGCAGGAACAGCGCGTTCCACGTTCTCCTCCCGCACGTGGCAGCCCCCAGGATGACAGAGCTGTTTCCTACATCCCGTTAAACACATCAGCAGATTCCAGCCCGCCACAAAGAGGGGTTTTGGCACACCCAGTGGATTTGGTCAGGTTTTAAAGCTTCCCAGACTCAGGACATGTTGTTTCCTTCTCTTCCCTTCTCCAAGCTGAAGGAATTTCCCCCATTCCTTTATTCTCACAGCAAGGATTTGGTGTTATTTTTCTTTTGTGGTTTTCTCACAACAATTTTTTAAAAATTATTCGCACAACAAGGGTTTGGTGTCTTTTTTTTTTTTTTTTTTTTTTTTTTTTCCAAGGGTTNTTTTTTTTTTGTTATTCTCCCAAGGGTTTGGTGTCTCTTTCTTGGTTATTCTCACGACAAGGGTTTGGTGTCATTTTTTTTTGGTTATTCCCACAAGGGTATGGTGTCTTTTTTTTTTTAGTGATTTTCACAACAAGGGTTTGGTTGGGTTTTTTTTGTTGTTGGTTTTTTTGGGTTTGGTTTTTTTTTTTTTTGTTATTCTCACAACAAGGGTTTGCTGTATTTTTTTTTTTTTTTTGGATTTCCACCCCAGGAAGGAGGTGTGGGAATCACCAGGTGGTTTCAGTTCACCTTTGACCACTTTTTGGGCTTCAAACCAACTCCCAACGACAGGAAATCCAAACCCAAACCTGGCTCTGAGCTGTTCAAATGCCCTTCTATTTGTAATGAGCTAAATTACTGTCCTGCTCTTAAATTGGAGCGTTTGAAGTCTGACTTCAGGATTTATTTTTTGCCAGGAACCTTCTAGTAATGCATTACACCAAGGTGTGGTTCTGGAGAACTCAAAGGGAATTTCAGAGCAGCAGATGAGATAATTAAGAATTAATTACTGGAACAATGATGAGTTGTTAAGATTTAATTACTGGGGATGCTGTGTTTGACCTTTTGCTGAGGAACAGCTGCTTGAGCAAAAGGTCAAACTCATCATCCCCAGGCTTTTTTTCAGGGAACCTTTTTAAGTCACAGAATTCCAGTCTGGCCTCAAGAGACTTATTAAGGTTAGGGAAGAAATTCCTGGTCCTCAAATTCAACATCCCAACAAAAATCCGCCGTGCCCTGAGTTATGGGATGTTCCTGGGGGTGGAACATTCCTTCATTCAGGACACCAGTGAAAGGAATGAGGGATTTGTCTTTACAAACAAACTGTGGGTCTGCTGATAAATAAATCTGGAGACTGAGAGATGAAAGAAACAACGAGAAGCACCATCAATTCCATAGGAATTCCACTGATTGGCACAAGGAAAAGACAAAGGGGGGATATATTATAAGGGGGTCTGTGTTAGGCAATTTGGGAAGTCTGTGCCTCCCAAGTCTCTCAGCCAATGGGGAATGAGAGAGGGAAATTGGGATAAAAAGGAGGCTGCATCCTCCAAAAATTGGAGAGACCCCATAGGAAATGCCCCATGGCCTCTCTCTTTATTGTAATAAAGTTCCAGGACTCCTCTGTCTCCTTTTTGGATACAAACTCCTGGTGTTTGTGGATTCATTTTGCTGACAGTCTTTGCAAACAAACTGTGGGTCTGCTGATAAAAAAACAACTGGATACTGAGAGATCCAAGAAAAAGAAACAATGAGAGGAACCATAAATTCCATAGGAAAAGAAAAAAAGCGGGGGAGGTTATACATTAGATGGGGGTCTTAGGTGATCTGGGAAGTCTGTGCCTCTCAAGTTCCTCAGCCAATGGGGAATGAGAGAGGGAAATTGGGATAAAAAGGAGGAAATTGGGATAAAAAGGAGGCTGCATCCTCCAAAAATTGGAAAGACCCCATAGGAAATGCCCCATGGCCTCTCCCTTTATTGGAACAAAGCTCCAGGACTCCTCTGTCTCCTTTTTGGACACAAACCCCTGGCGTTTGTGGCTGAGTCCTCCTGGCCCAGGACTCCCTGGAGCTGTGCTGGTGCTCACCTTGGCCCAGCCTGGCTCCCGTGATGGCCTCCTTGGCGCTGCCAAAGCCCAGCTCGCGGCACACCACGCTGGCCGACACCAGGTTCCAGTTGTCGTCGCACACCGTGCCCCACTCGCCGTTCTTCAGCACCTCCACGCGCCCTTCCCCCGTGTTGGCTCCTCCCTTCAGCCTCACCAGGGGTTGCTGGAAGACACAGACACAGCAGTGGTGATGCCCTTTGGGTTTGGCCTCTTTTTCCTGGGATAGGTTCTCTGCTGCGGCGATGGGGACGGTCGGTGACGGGACAGACAGAGATCTCTGGGGTCAAGGCTGGTCTCGGAGCGTGAGGTTTGTCACACAGGGTGTGGGTGCAGGGTATGTACACACACCATATAGGTGTATATGGGTCTAGGGCCCTGCTGAGAGCTGCCAGTCACAGCTCGGAGCAGGACCCAGAGATAGAAGGATAGAGGAAGAGCAAGAGTGAAAGGTAAGAGTAGGAGTAAAAGTAAGAGAGAGTAAGAATATGAGCATGAGCAAGAGTAAGAGAGCGAAGTTCCTGTTACAATGCATTAAATCTTCTTCACANAGTTCATTTTCCCAGGACTTTTCCATGGCCTCTCCCTAGGCAGGAAGACAAAACAAATTCCAGAGCTCCAAGCCCCAGGAGGTGCAGGGCCCCAGTCCTGTCTTGGTTCTTCCTGGGAACCAAGGCTGAGAACAGCTCTTGGAGATTTTGTCCATTTTCATGGACAAAATACAGCCAGTNTGTATTCTTCACACAGGTACTTGGAGCTCTGTAGCCTGTTGTATTAGTAGTTCATTTTCCCAGGACTTTTCCATGGCCTCTCCCTAGGCAGGAAGACAAAACAAATTCCAGAGCTCCAAGCCCCAGGAGGTGCAGGGCCCCAGTCCTGTCTTGGTTCTTCCTGGGAACCAAGGCTGAGAACAGCTCTTGGAGATTTTGTCCATTTTCATGGACAAAATACAGCCAGTGCTGAAGGGAAGACTCCAGAGAAGGGGCTTGACCTGGAGGGAAATTGCATCACCACTTGTCCTCTTAATTAGTGCTTTTTATCAATTATGCTAATTTCCTAAACCCTATAAATATGTACTCATCCCTGTGGGGGTGAGTTTTTGTTATCTTTCCATAACTGCTCCTGAAGGCCTTCAAATAAAGATCCTCTTTTATGTTACCCCCTTACTAAAATTGTCTCGAGTTTCGTTTCCAGGTTGGGAAAAAGGCAACAGTGGAGTAACTGGGAGCGACACTTCCATCCTTTACAGGGGTTATTTACAGAAATCTGGGCCTCAAAATTATCAGAGAATCACCTGAGACACCTTTAAAAATCCATCACACAATTCCAATGCCTGAAAGTGCTGGATGAAAGGAGATTTTTATCTGCAGAGATTTTGGTGAGCACGGATTTGTTTCTCACACCTCACGTGAGGGCAGTTCTCTGCAGGTGCTTGCATTTAGGAGCCTTTTTCCATCCTGGAAATAATGGGAAAAAAAACCCCATTTCTCATATTCCTTGGGAGCCTTGCAGGAGGGTTGGGAATGGCCCTGAGCCCACCAGTGCCCAGCTCTCACCCCTGGCTGCCCTAAAGAGGCAGTTTAAAAAAAAAAAATTTATTTGCTGTTCACACCTCCTGCCCAGGCTCCTGCCTTAATCCAGGAACAATGTTGAGCTCAAGCCCTATAAAACCTGCCTGAGTGCTCAGTTCTCACTAATAATTATATATAAACAATATATAATAAATAATAATGAAATAATAAATAACAAATGGAAAGTGGAATAAAAAATCTGGCACTGCAGTCAGAAATACCCAGCTGAGTGGCAGCTCCAGTTCCACTCATTCCTGGGTTTATAATATTTACTTATTGTCTGTTAATCACCCACTCCTCTCTCCAGTGCCAAGCAGGGAGCTGCCAATTCCTGCTGCACCTGCGAGCTGGCTTGAGGCGGTGAGAGCAAAGCTTTAGGTTTGGGAACACCAAAAATCCTTCACTTTTCCGACTGGGATCATGCCTGGAGCTTTTTCTTCAGGCTGGGGTCACACCAAGGACAGGCAAAGCCTAAACAAAGGCTTAAGGAATCACTCGGCAGCGCGTGCGGCTCGGGAGATTAACAATGATTTACAAAACCTTTCACCTCCCGGGCCTAAATCCTGCAAGCTCTGGTGCAGGGAAGAGCCTGGGATCCAGGCAGGGATTGCATTATTCCCACCAATAATTATTCCCATTATTGGCACCTGGGAAGAGCCCAGACACCCACCCTAAAACCACCCAGGAACAGCCACAAAATCCAAATTTCCACAATTTCACAAATCCACGTAATTCTCCAATGAGAAACCTCCAAGATTCCCCCTCTATCCCAAGGCTGCAGCTGGAAAATTTCCCTTGGCACCCGCCTAGCCTGTGTTTGCTGTTTGTTAGGCTGTCCTCTCCTAGCCCCTGACACTGGGAACGACCAATTCCAGCCTTGTTTTCCAACATTTTTGCATCTCCTGGGATTTTTACGCCCCGCTCAGCGTTCTCCTCCTCGCTAGACTAAACAAACCCAGCTTTCCAAGCTCCCTGTGTTTTCCCAGTCTCCCCCCAGGGCATTTCCTCGCCGAGGACATGGAGGCAGAGGAAATGCCAGCTGATTTCCACAGGGTAATTCCAACAGAATTCCAGAGCCTGTGGAACAGCACAGCCCAGCAGCAGCTGGGCACGAGTTCAGCTGGCTCAGACTGAGCAGCTCCAACAGGAACGTGACCCAGGGATTTCCTCACTCCTCTCTCCCAGCTTTGCCAGCTGCCGTGGGAGCCGCTGTCCCGCCCTTTGGAGGCAGGAGATGGAGGAAAGAACCTGGAATTTGGGAGGGTGGGAGCTCAGCTGGGCGTGCAGGGAGATGGGAATTGCAGAGGGGATGTTGTGAGAGTTGGTGGTGAACAGTTACACCCCCAGGGGTTTCCTGTTCTAACTGGCAGCTGGATGGGATATTGGGAAGAAATTCCTCACTGTGAGGGTGGTGAGGGGCTGGATGGGATTCCCAGGGAAGCTGTGGCTGCCCCATCCCTGGAAGTGTCCCAGGCCAGGCTGGACGGGGCTTGGAGCAACCTGGGATAGTGGAAGGTGTCCCTGGCCATGGCAGGGGTGGAATGGGGTGGACTTGGAGGCCCCTTCCAACCCAAACCATTCCATAATTCTGTTCTGGCATGTGTCAGCGGGTGCTGCAGGAACAGCCCTGACCTCTGTGAATCTGCCAGGCAGGAAGGCCTGGAGGGACAGGGAATGGCTTCCCACTGCCAGAGGGAAGGGATAGATGAAATATTGAGAATAAATTCTTCCCTGGAACAGCGGTGAGGTCCTGGGATGGAATTCCCAGAGAAGCTGTGGCTGCCTCATCCCTGGAAGTGCCCAAGACCAGGCTGGAACAAGCCCAGGGGAAAGTGTCCTGCCTGTGGCTGGGGGTGGGATCAGGCTGTTTTTAGGGCTTTTCCAGCCCATTTTGGGACTCCAGGCCGGGCTGGGGCTGCTCCCTGCTCACCTCCTGCCTGAAGGCCTTTCGGAAGCCGCTGTGGCTGCTGGGGGCGAAGGCGCGGCCGGGGACGCAGCTGACGACGGCGGGCATCCCGTTGTCACAGCTGCTGTTCCTCCCAGTGCCCGTCAGGTGGTTTCCCAGTTTGCAGCTGGAAATGTGAGCCTCGTTCCCGCTGCAGTCCATGGAGTAAGCCCAGTAGTGCTGCTTCCTTCTGCTGGCAAACATCCTGAAAGGAGTAAAGGAGAAGGGGAAAAGTTAGGGATCTGTAAACAAACGGATTTTGCTAAATTTGGGGAGGAAAAATGCCCTGGGGTGAAGTGAGGATTGGACAGGATTATTTGGAGGCTGATCCGTTCATCCACACCAAGACTCTGTTGAGGTGTCACTTAAAAACATGGAATCATTCAGGTTGGAAAAGACCTCCAAGATCATCAAGTCCAACCACTTTAAAGGAAACAAATCCCTGCAAGAGCTAAAAAGTCTGAGTAGGAGTCAAAGGTGCAGCTCCAGCCAATGACACATTCCCGGGAGTGCAGATCCCATCCCAGGCAGGGACAGGGATCAGTGAATTCCAAACGGACAAAGAGGATTTGTGCAGATAGCTGGGCTGGAGAGCTCCCAAAAAAACCTTCCTCTTTTGCTGACCAGCAGCTATCAGCTGGGATTGGGAAAAATCCAAAGCCTCTCCGAGTCTGTGTTAACAACCTGAGAGTAATTTCCGAGAGCACGAGCAATTCCCCTGCTGACTTGTTCACAGCAGAGCAGCTTGGCAGCAGCTCCTGCTTCTCACTCCCAAACTCCCTGGAGCTGCTCCAGGCACTCCTGAGGAGGAAGGGGCACGTGTGATAAACTGGGAAGGGAAGGAATCCAGCTCCATCCTAACTGGGAGGCTGCTGGGGTGGAGAGGAATGGAAATATGGGTCAGGTCAGCCTCAAAAAGGAGTTCAAAACAGGGAAGGCTCAGGGGAGCCCACGCCCTGCTGGGATCTCCACGTGGCTCTGTGTGATCCCGGTGCTGCTCCTCATTCCAGGAATCTCTGCCAGGCAGAGCTGGGAACCAGGGATTAGCTGTGATAAATGGCACAGCGAGGTGGATGGAATTTGGGGAGAAAAAGCAGCAGTTCTGGTTTGCTGCAGCACAGAGAGCCAGGGGAGCAGCTGGAGAGGGGCAAAGAGCCTTTCTGAGGGGGTTTTTGGGGACTCCACTGAGCAGGTCCAGGTTTTCCCAGGTTTTCCCTTTAGGATTTAGATTTTGCAGGGTCACAGATGTTTGAGGGGACACTTTTCTCCCCTGTGCTCACTGAGCTCTGCTGCCCAGCTCAGCATTTCTCCAGGCTCTCCTGGCTCCCAGCCTCTCACTAATCCTTCCTGGAACCCGATCTCCCTGGGCTGAGGTTGGGGATGGATCCAGCCAGGCTGGAGAGGGAGCTGTGATTGCATCCCATGATGCTGGAAAAGGATGAAGCAGGGCTGAGAGCCATCCCAGGGAACAGCAGCAGGACCCTGCCTGTCCTGTGGGTGCTCAGAACCCACCTCTGGCACAGCAGAGCTGTCAGGGACTCCCCAAATCGAGAAAAAAGGGATGGGAAAATAGGAATAGAGTTACAATTTTAAAAATAAGCCCAGGGAGAATGCAATACAAAGCAGCCACTTCCCAGCTGTGCTCAGGACAGAAGGGAGGACCTGAAGGAGCATTTTCAGACAGGTCCAGAGAGCTCCATGAACTCCAGAGCAGACAAGAACCAGCCTGACTTAGGGAAGCAGGGATGGGGATGCCTTAGAATAGCAAACAATGACCTCATCCTGGAAATTTCATGAGGCATCAACATCTGGATGGTATTAACAGCCCTTGGGAGGCTGGGGAGAAATCAAGCCCCACCTCGTGTCCCCAGACTGAATCTATGTAAAAAAAGCAGAATCCAGCTGATCTTTACAGCCAGAAACTCGGGGCTTTGCTGATGTTTTGTTTTTGACACAAAAGGGTCCAGCTGGGATCAGTGAGAGCCCAGGGTGATGCTGCTCAGGTCAGAGGTGGGATTGAACATTCCTGCTGGGAGAGTTCGGCCAATTCCAGGTCAAGCTGGAATTCAAACCATTTCTGCTGGTGAGGAGAGAGGGATTTTCATCCCAGAAAAGCTTTAAACAAAGTGCAAGTGGAGCTCTGTGGGAAGGGCTGATGGGCTGGTTAAGGAGCACTCAGGATATTCCACAATTCCATGACTTGGGGAGCAGAGAACAAATAATTGCACACAAACTCCAGGAAAATTCACCCAAATCCCACTGGGCAGAGGCTGGGGAGCTCCTCCTCGGGGCTGTGAGCAGGGTCTCAACCCTTGGGAAATCCTAAAGTTTTCAAGGTGCTGCCTTCAGCCTCAGGGAGGAGGGAGGGAAGCCAGGCCCGCCAAATCCCTTCAGATCCCGGATTTTCCAGGGAAAAACAAACCAGGAGGGTTCCTACTACAAATACTGAAGTGATGAGATGCCCAGCACCTCTGACTGGGTTTATAACGGGGTGAGCAGACCAGTTCAATTGGGAGTAGCTGCTTGATCCTGGAGCCATTTCTTTGTCAAGTCACAAAGACTTCCAAAGGCATCAGGTCCATCTCTCTGATCCCAAATTTCTCCTCTCTCCATCAGCAAAATGCATTAAATTCTGCTTTCCCAGCCAGAGCAGGAACTGGGAGGAGGAGTTACAGCAATTCCTATATAAAAGCCACTGTGAGGAGTGAACAAGGCCAGGGACTCAACTTTAGATTTGTTTCATTTCCGAACATAAATCGTGCTGTCAGCTCCAGAGGCCGAGTTACAGTCGGGAATAAACCCCTGGCAGTGGGACAACGATGAACTCAGTTGTTTTCTTTCGAACAAGATCCATCTGCAAATCATTTCACCTCATTGTGCAGGAGCAGAGCTCGGCAGGCAGGGCTGGGGGCAGTGGGATGGGGGGATGTGGGAAGGGGCAGCCTTGGCCAGCAGAAACCTGATCCCAGCTTTTCTCCCGGCTGTGGAGCAGGAGCGGGAAAGGATCTGCTCCAGGGAGAAGGGGAGTCTCAAATTAAAGGGAGGAACGAGGAGAAAGGACTTCTCTGCAGATTCACATTCACAGGGAGAGGGGGCTTAGCTCCAGCATGAGCTTTTCCCTCTCCAAAACAAACCATGTGGGACAAGCATCCCCTGGCCCAGGTGAGAAGGTGCCACTGGTCACCATCCCTGTGCCTTGACCACAAATCCAAGGTCATCCCCAGCCCAGACCAGGGATCTTTCCCAGTAACACCAGCTGAACACGATGGATCCACCCATAACACAGAGGGAAGCGGCCCAAGGAAGAATTCAGCTTTTAAACTCTGCTGACAAACAAAACTCTGCAGCTGCCAAAGCTTTACAAGCCTCTCCCATCCAATAAAATGCCATGCCCATATTTTTCCAACCTGGGATAATGTTTGGCGTGTTTCCCAAAATATTTGTGCGTGTTGGAGCCCAGCAAAAACAAGGAAAAGGAGGGAGGTCTTGGGGCAGTGAGGCTCTTCAGCAGCAGAGATCTCCTGGGCTGGGATTTGGGAGCGCTTCATACTCCTGACTCCAGCTCAGTTCAATGGGATTTTCAGCAGTGCTGAGTTGCTGCTGAACAACCTTCCGTCAGTCTTTCCATTTCCATGTGTCCCAGAGACAGGACAGCTCCTGAGCACCCTTTTAGTCAAGGCAGATGGCTCCAGATGCTCTGGTTAATGCTTTTCTTGGAAAGGCCACAACTGGAAGCAAGAAAAATCTGCTTTGTCTGTCTGGAGGTGATTTATTCCCTGCTTCTGCAGGGGATGGGAATCTCAGGGATGGGCTTGAGGGAAATGTGCTGCACTGGTGGAAGCAAACCCTCCTCAAACTGGTGTCCAGGGCAATGAATTCCCTGCTCACCTCCCTGGGAATCCTGCAGACTGAATTCCAGTGGGTTCTTTATTCCCGATTTTCCCTGTGCTGCTGTGTGGCTTTGGGCTATTCCAAGCCAAGGACCTCTCCAGTGGATCAGGATCTTGCTAATGAAAGGAACGAAACGTGGCCAGGCTGATCCAGGGGGAATGCTCAGAAATAGCAATTCCACAGGCCAGAAGGAGCAGGCAGGAAAACCACGGCTCCTGCCTGGAGCGTGCAGCCCTCCCCTGGAGCAGCTTTTGCTGCTTTTGCCCTGCCCAGGTCACAGAGCAGCAAAGGAACAAGACATAATTTCATTTAAACCCTTTTACATCTGCTTTGGGGTGTTTTTCCTAGGGAACAGTGCGGGAAGAGCCCAGTCTGGGATGAGGGCTGGTGACAAAAAGAAGCAATAACAACAAAAAAGTCCGGAGCTCCTGGCTCCCAAGGAACAGGAAACACAGCCTAAACCTTTCTGCTTGCAGCCCTGGAAAACACAATGTTCTCCCTATAAATCACTGCTTTCTTCCTTCAGTTTAAAGGAATCTACAAGTCTAGGGAGGAAAAGCAGCACTGAGATCACAGACGATCCTTTTCCCAGCACCTTCTGGGATGCACAGGCAGGAATAGCACTCAGGGTGGGAAGGAGGAACCTGGGCACAGGGAAGCACAAGAAAGGTGCCTTTTATTCCGAGGTGACTTTTTTGGGGCTTCCAGCACATCCAGAACTGATCCCACCTCTGGATTTCTGCACAGGGATGGGGTGAGCAGTTGGAGACTGTTTGCATTACAGAATGACAGGACACAGGGAATGGCTTCAAAGTGCCAGAGGGCAGGGATAAGTGGGATATGGAGAAGGAATTCCTGCCTGGGAGGGTTGGGAGGGGCTGGGATGGAATTCCCAGAGGAGCTGTGGCTGCCCCTGGATCCCTGGAAGTGCCCAAGGCTTGGAGCAAACTGGTCTCGTGGAAGGTGTCCCTGCCATGGCAGGGGTGGGACTGGATGGGCTGTAAATCCCTTCCAACCCAAACCATTCCATGATTTTCTCCTAGCTGATGGATTTACTGGCACAGCGGGAGCAGTTTGGTCCCGTCCCTGCCCTGCCCACCACACAGAGCCCATCCCTGCTGGAGGAAATGTTCATCCTCGAGCTGGTATTACAAAATAAAAATGCTTTTTGGGCCAAGTGTCCCTTCTCCCATTCCAGACCCTGTCAAAGACTGATACTCATCAGGGTCTGCATCCCATGGATGAGGATCAAAGGCCTCCCCTGCCTGCACCAGGAAACGCTGGACATTCCAAACATCTACACAAATGAAAAACCCCATCTGGAGGAACGAAGCAGTCGGAGTTTTTCCTACCCCAGGGTCCCTGGTGCCACCTGCCAGTCTGCATTGGGAACAAGGCCCTGAGTGCTCCAAGGAATGTCTGTGGCCCCCACCCAGCCCTGCCCTTACTTGTAGACGTTGGTGTTGTATTTCCTCTCGCTCGGGAAGCCGAACATCCCGCAGACCACCCGGGAATTCTTCATGGTCCAGTGCTTGTCGCAGATCTGTTTCCAGGTGCCCTCGTCCTTCACCTCCACGTAGCCCTCGGTGACAGGGACCCGCTTGCGGTAGGTGGCCAGGATGGCGCGGATCCGGATGTCCTCCACTTGGATGTTCATGTTCTGTGGGTGCAAAATAAATGGGAATGATGCTGGATTGTAGGGAAATGGGTTTTGGAAATTCCAGGTGGGATCACAGCCCAGCTGTGCTCAGGTAGGGCTGAAAGGACGAGGAGGCAGAGGAGTGACAGGAAAACAGGAATTCAAACTTCCAGAGGGCAGGGTTAGATGGGATAATTGGAATAAATTCTTCCCTGTGAGGGGCTGGGCGGGATGGAATTCCCAGAGAAGCTGTGGCTGCCCCTGGATCCCTGGAAGTGTCCAAGGCCAGGCTGGAGCAACCTGGGATGGTGGAAGGTGTCCCTGCCAATTGCAGGGGTGGAATGAGCTGATTTTTAAGGTCCCTTCCAACCCAAACCTTTCTGGGATTTTATGAAACAAACCTTTCCACCTTGTGTAAATCCATCCTATGGAAGAAGATTCTTTTTCTCATTTAAGAAAAGCTCTAATTTATTTTATAAGTAGCCCTGTAAAAAAAATCTACTTTGTCACTTCAGTTCCAAGCGCTATTTTCACCTTAATTTAGCCCCTGTTCCTGTGGAAATAAACCGAGCTCAGCTTTGTTAGGGCCAACCTTAATCACAGAATCATTCCGGGCGCAGGGAGCTGGGAGTCCTGGCAGGGAAGGGCTTTGGGGTTTTCATCCAAAGCCATGATTTCATGTGGAATCTGGGATTCCAACGTGCTGACTGCAGCGTTTCTCTGGCTCCTCCTCCACAACCTGGGACAGCAAGTGGGTCATGGAAGCCGAATGGATTTCACATATGGCACCTACGTGAGGACACAGACCAGTCCTGGAAGATTACGGGGGCAAATCCTGCCTGGAAAAGATCCCTGAGGGCACAAACCTCAGGGGATGCACAGGTCACCTAAATCCCACTGGGCAGAGGCTGGGGAGCTCCTCCTCGGGGCTGTGAGCAGGGTCTCAACCCTTGGGAAATCCTAAAGTTTTCAAGGTGCTGCCTTCAGCCTCAGGGAGGAGGGAGGACTCCAGAGGCAAATCCTGGCTGGAAAACACCTGTGAGGGCACAAACCAGCCCTGCAGAGCCACAGAGGCGAATCCTGGCTGGAAAATGTCCATGAGGGCACAAACCAGCCCTGCAGGACTCCAGGGGCAAATCTTAGCTGGAAAATGTCCATGAGGGCACAAACCAGCCCTGCAGGACTCCAGGGGCAAATCCTTGCTGAAGGGGGCAAATCCAGGCTGGAAAAGATCCCTGAGGGCACCAACCACCCTGCAGAGCCCCAGAGGCGAATCCTGGCTGGAAAAGGTCCTCTGTGGCAAGTGGTTACAAAAGAGCTTCTGAAAAATGGATAAATTCCCTTCCAGGAGCCCTTTCCTTGTCAAATATGTGCAAACCCACGTGGTCCTGCTCGGGGTTACATCAGAACTGAGGAATCCTCGGATTCAGCCACTCGGAAAAGAAAAATTGCCCGGAGCTTTAAAGGGCCACGGGCCTCTGGTCAGGGCTCGCAGGGAGATCAGAGCAGGACCTGCCGAGTCCTGCAAATTCCATGGCTCATCCATTCTCCAGATGCTTTCACTGGTGCTGACAAACAAACAGAGCCCCGGGAAGGGCAAAGAAAGAGGCTGCTGGGGCAGGAAATGGGTCAGGGAGCGGCGCAAGGAATGGAACAGGGAAAGGGGAAAGGAATGGGGTTGGCATCTCCTCCTCATCCTCAGCCCTGCTCCGCTGCCCACACCACCTTGCACAGCCCACTTAAGGCTTCCCCCCTCCTTTTCCTTATCCCCCCCCACCCCTTTCTGTCTTTATTTGTCTACATTTACCACCCAGTTTTGCAAATCATTGATTCCCCCTCTCCTCCTCAGCTGCAGGAATTCAATTCTCCAAAATCTGAGCTGGAGCATCCCTCAAGCCCTGGAAAACAGGATTTACCCACCAGTGCCACTCACATAGGGTTCATAGGCTGGGCTCCAGTTTTGAAAGCTCTTGTAGCCCTCAAGAATTAAAAATAACCCCTGTGACAGCCAGATTTGTTACATCTGAGGTAATTTCAGGTGTTTCAAGGCTCTGATGTAAGAGGGGATTTGAAACCTCTCCGGTGGAGCCTGAGAAATCCATTTGCAACATGAAGTTTCTCCTGAGCTTGGCAGTTTCTCCTAAAATCTTGCAGAGTTTTTGACTACGTGCTGTCAGGAAGGTATCGGAGCCTCAGGGCATTCCAGGCCTCCCCAGGCTGCTTTCCAAACCCTGCAACTCGCTTTTCCCTGGTGCAATTTAGGAAAGGTTTCCAGCTTTTGCCTTGATGGAGAAATTGTGTTTACCCAGGGCTGTCAGAGGGAACTTTGTTTCCCTGCTTCTCCTACCCTGCCTTGTTTTCTCCACCCGGAAAAAAAGCAATCAAAGCCTTAAATCCACTTGGAAACAGCTCTGGGTGCTGAAGATCTCCAAGTGTTTTTAATAAAAGCATTTTAAAGGGATTAACACAAAGGCCAGAGAGCCAACACTTCAAACTGCGCTGGAAAAGCACCTGGGAAAAGATGCGAAATGAGAGGAAATCTGCACTGGCAGCTGGGAAGGTGGGAGAGGGAGCTTTCCATCTGTGATTGTGGATTTACCCATCCTGTAGGAAGCCCTGAGCAGGTTTGAGACCCACAGTTAGGCGAGGATCAGCTCTGCTGTACATGGAAGTCGCAGAAATAGGACATTTTCCTTCTAGACCTGGCATCAGCAATGTGCTAAAGCCCACACAGGGTTTTCAAAAGGGACAGCCCTGCCCCTTTTCCTTGGATTTAGACTGGCTGGAGGCCACAGCCATTCCTTGGAATGAGTTCACACCCAGGGGTGCTGCTCCAGGTGCTGTGTTTTGTGAGGAAGCTGCTCCACAGCTCAGCCCGCTAGAGTCGTGGGCCATTCCAGATGTTGAACATCTGCCTGGTGCTTCCCAGGATCAGCATTCCCATGTTCCACCTCTTCCTCATCATTAAACATCCCTGTTCTCTGCTGCTGGGCCATCCCAGGGAATGTCATCCAGGTGGAAACCTGGAAAACCCCCAAAGCAAACAGAGGAGCCCAGAACGGTTGGGCTCCATCTTTTCCAGCCTTAAGGATTCCTGGGAGGGAGCAGCAATTCCCAAACTCCTTCTGTGCAGGAATCAGCTTCAGAGAGAGCAAACTGCTTCTTCAGAGGCCAAAAATCCAGGGAATCCTATCCAGGATCCTGAGGATTCAACTCCAAGCTCCTCCTGAGGATCCCCCCTCAAGATCACAACAGAACTCAACAGAACTCCCACCTCTAAAGTAGCCACGTTCTCATCAAGGATATTTGTGTTTTCCTCCCCTGATCCAACAGATTTGGGATTTCCCTTTTCTTCCCACTCCTCCAGCCAGGCAGGAGCTCTGTTCCCCAAATCCCAGCACATCCAGCCTGTCCCTGCCAGCTGCCAGAGGCTGAGGGGAGAGCCCTGAGCAGGGTAACAAGGAGCAATCCTTCCCTGCTGCATTCCTGCAGCTTCCAGCCGTCTCCACCTCATGGATTTTCCAAGCCAGAGGGTGGATTTTAATGTTCCAAAGCCCTGGATGGATCTGGGAATGCCTTGCTGGGATTTATGGTATCAAAGCATCAGGCAGAGAAAGAAAAGAGCCCACTGAGGCTGAGAAGGAGAAAAGTCACAATGATGCAAAAAAATAAAAACCTCTTAAAAAATGGGAAGCTTGGGAATGCTGGGAGGTACTTTGGGATTTGCCTGTTATTTTTGCAATTATTTCTGCAGCTTAACAAATCAAAAGAAGTTGTTCCAGCTGTTTCCAGAAGAGCTCTGAGCACAGCAGGAGTGGGATATCCATGACTCCAGAACTCGAGATCCTGGGATCTCCCACTCTAGCACTCAAAATTCCTGTATTCCCCACTCCAGGCTCAAGATCCCTGTATTTCCCACTCCAGCACTCAAAATTCCTGTATTCCCCACCCCAGGCTCAAGATCCCTGTATTTCCTACTCCAGTATTTGAAATCCCTGTATTTTCTACTCTAGCACTCGAGATCCCTGTATTTCCCACTCCAGCACTTGAAATTCCTGTATTTCCCATTCCAGCACTCGAGATCCCTGTATTTCCCACTCCAATATTTGAAATCCCTTTATTTCCCACTCCAGTATTTGAAATCCCTGTATTTCTCACTCCAGCACTTGAGATCCCAGAATTTCCCACTCCAGGACTTCAAAGTCCTGTATTTCCCACTTCCAAGCTGGGCATTTGGACATTTATTTCCCTTTGACTGACTGGGCTGGGTCCTTGTTTTATTTATTTTTGCTTGTTTGTTTGTTTGTTTTTTTCAGCAGTGAAAAATAAGGTGTAAATGGAATTTCTTGCTCTTGGATTTGGGAAAACATTCCCGGGTCCATTGTGCCACCTCAGGCTCTGGACAAAGCTCTCCCATCCCATCCCTCTCTGCTGGAGATGCTGACTCAGACACAAAAAGAAATCCTGCTCCAACCTGGGATTCTGTTTAGTGCATCCAACTCTTTTGTAATTTTTTTTTTTTTTGGCCTGTGTTTGCCAAGGAGGATAAAAAAAACGAGCAAAGCAGCAAAAAATGAGGCAACATTTCATTTCTGGAGGGAATTCATCTCCTGATAGCTCCAACAGGCCACAGTGACATTTTTAGGGTCTGTCTGAGAGCAAAACCAACCCCAATCCCATCCTCTTTTCCCTCCCAGAGCTGCTTTAGAGCAGGGAATTTTGGAATTCTGTCTGGGAGCAAAACCAACCCCAATCCCATCCCCTTTTCCCTCACAGGGCTGGTTTAGGANAATTCCTGTATTTCCCATTCCAGCACTCAAGATCCCTGTATTTCCCACTCCAATATTTGAAATCCCTTTATTTCCCACTCCAGTATTTGAAATCCCTGTATTTCTCACTCCAGCACTTGAGATCCCAGAATTTCCCACTCCAGGACTTCAAAGTCCTGTATTTCCCACTTCCAAGCTGGGCATTTGGACATTTATTTCCCTTTGACTGACTGGGCTGGGTCCTTGTTTTATTTATTTTTGTTTGTTTGTTTGTTTGTTTTTTTCAGCAGTGAAAAATAAGGTGTAAATGGAATTTCTTGCTCTTGGATTTGGGAAAACATTCCCGGGTCCATTGTGCCACCTCAGGCTCTGGACAAAGCTCTCCCATCCCATCCCTCTCTGCTGGAGATGCTGACTCAGACACAAAAAGAAATCCTGCTCCAACCTGGGATTCTGTTTAGTGCATCCAACTCTTTTGTAATTTTTTTTTTTTTTGGCCTGTGTTTGCCAAGGAGGATAAAAAAAACGAGCAAAGCAGCAAAAAATGAGGCAACATTTCATTTCTGGAGGGAATTCATCTCCTGATAGCTCCAACAGGCCACAGTGACATTTTTAGGGTCTGTCTGAGAGCAAAACCAACCCCAATCCCATCCTCTTTTCCCTCCCAGAGCTGCTTTAGAGCAGGGAATTTTGGAATTCTGTCTGGGAGCAAAACCAACCCCAATCCCATCCCCTTTTCCCTCACAGGGCTGGTTTAGGACCGGGAATTTTTGATGGAGCAACTCAAGGGTTTGCTCCGGCTCTGAACAAAGAGCAAAACCTCAGAGAGGAATTCAAGCCACTGCAGAGCTCGGCTTTGTATTGGAAAATTCAAGAACAAAGGATCAGAATAAGCAAGCTGAGGGCTCTCCATGAGAAAGGGCTGCCAGGAGCTTTTTTCCCAATAGTTCTTTGGGACTGGAATGGTTTCCTTTGGCTGCAGAGGTTTTGTTACACCGGGGCTGTTCAATAGTGCAAATCCAGGCAGAAATGGTTTATTCTCCAACAGCAGCTGGGCTGATGGTGAAAACAGATTCCAGAGAAAAAGCAGGAGCAAACAACACCTAATGGATAAAGCAGATTCCTAAAATCCCCCTCTCTGTGCTCCATGGACACGTGGAGAGCAATCCCACAACAAGGAAAACTCTGGGATTGAGAAAAAGCTGAACCCAACCCTAACCCTAACCCATGACTTGTTCTAGGGAGGCAAAGATGGGATGGAGAGGGATTTGGGAAAGGGAGGGAGGGACAGGATGGGGGAATGGTTTGAAATAGAAAGAGGGAAGGGATAGGATGGGATATTGGGAAGGAATCCTTCTCTGGGGGGGAAGGAAAGAGCTGGGATGGAATTCCCAGAGAAGCTGTGGCTGCCCCTGGACCCCGGGAAGTGCCCAAGGAGAGCTTGGATCACCCTGGGATAGTGGGAGGTGTCCTGGGATGGGATTTAAGCTCCTTTCCCAAACCATTCCAGGATTCCACAATCTCAGCTGGGACTTCCAGCATCCTACAACACAAATCAGTAAAAAATGAGGGGAAAACGTGTGAAACTCTTCCACGCTGGGCCGTATTTCCCTCTATCCCACTCCTTTCCTTGCCAGGAGCCACATCCAGGGCCCCAGAGCCGCTCCTCTCCAGCGGGGACACAAAAGCCCTGGCAGAGGCTCCGAGCTCCGTTACGAAACCAGGGACTCGCAGCCTCGGCAATCGGGGCCAGCCCAGAGAAAAAGGTTTGTTTTTGAGCCCTCACAAAAGGATTCCTGGCTCGGAAAAGTTTTCACATGAGCCTCGACTGCTTTTGTTTCCACCCTCTGAACCAAAGGCTTCCCCACGGCTCCGGATCCGACAGCAAAATCCCACCCGACTTTGGGAATATTCCCCCGCGCCGTTTGCCACGTGCTGTGTGCTGGCAGGTGACGCCAGGACTGGTTTTTTGGGGCCCTCTCTGTGCCCAAACCCAGCCGTTCCCTTTCCTTTTGAAGGGCCCTGAGGATGCTCAGGAATCAGTCCAAGGAGAGGATCCTGTTCCTAGAAATCCCGGGCTGCAGACGCTGCCCTGGCGCTGAATCACTCTGGAGTTTGGATTTCTCTCTGCTCTGTCCTTGGATTTTTTCATTTCCATTTTCATTCCTCTCCTGCTTTAGGAGCTCCATGATCCGCTCAAGCTCCTCTTTCCTTCCCTAAGCCAGACCTGTTCCACTGCCCCTTAAACAAAACCCATTTATATTCTTTTTCACTCCCAACAGAGCCCCAGGATTCTCAGCTTCCAAACACCAGGAATTAAGGCTGAAATTTGAACGAGAAATTGATTTTTTTCCTCCAATCCACAACACAACACAAAAATTTTTCCACAGGGACTTTGTCCATCATAAAAGCCTTCACTTCCACTAAAACCTCAGCCACCAGAGGAAAATTACTCTTTTTTCTTCGCATCCATCGGAATGGGTGGAATCTGTTTGGGTTTGAACATCTGGAGCTGAGCCTCTGAATCACCCCAAGGTCCCAGCTGTTAAATAAACACGGGAGGATGGGACAAAGCCGGGGGACAGCGGTGCCCTGGGGACAGGAGCTGGGCTGGGACTGCACAAAAGGGTGAGGCGGCAGTGTTTGAGCCAGGCTTAGGGGCCAGGAGCAAACCCAGCACAGATTTGGGCTGACAAAATCCTGGCTGAGCTGGGAAAGGCTCCATGGAGCCCGGGCAGAGCAAGGGGACAGCCCTGGGAAAGGCTGGGGACACCAGGGAGGGGGCAGAGCAGGAGCAGGGGAGCCTGGAGAGGCTTTGGAGCAGGGCAGGCTCAGCTTAGGGCAGGCTCAGCTTAGAGCAGGCTCAGCTTAGGGAGGACACGGCTCTGTCCTGGCAGCCCCAGGGCTGGGGGGTTCCTGAGGGGCAAAGCTTTGTCATTCCCTGTGTCCTTTCTGCTGAGCTGCCTCAAAGTGTTTGGATCAGGCACTGAAAGCTGGGAAAATTTATTGCCAGGACACAACAAGGTCAGGAACACAGAATTAATTAAATTAAATCTGTGCAAAAGACCTCCAAGCTCATTAAGCCCAACCTCTGACCAATCAGCACCTTCTCACCCAGGCCATCCCACTCTGTCCTTAGGGAAAGTTCAATATTTGAACAGAAAAATGATCTTTAAAGGCCTTTCCAACCCAAACCCTTCCACAATTCCCTGATTCCAGCACCCTGACCTGCCACAAAGGAGCCACTGAGGCAAATGATCACACTCACTTTGAATTTACAGAACTAAAACATGCTGGGTTACCCCAAAATCAGCTTAATTAACATTTTCCCGAGGTGAGGAGATGGTGAAGACCCTCCCAGACACATAAAGCAGCAGAATTTTGCTGCACTTGCGCTTTGCTTTGGAGGAGTAAACATTTACAGCAAAGGGAAACTCAAACGCTGTTGTCACAACAAACAGGCAAATAAAACTCTAATTAAACACTGTGGGCACAGATGGGGTGGGGGTGTGACAAATCCCCACATTGGGGACTGACATTCCTCTGCTTTTCATGGCAAAAAGCTGGAAAAGACGTAGATTTGCCTGGGGACAAGGCACAAACCATGGCCTTGTCCCCTTCCCTCCCTGCCCCTCCCTGAGCTCAGCTTGAGCCTGGTTTGACTGAAAGCCCCTGAGCAGGACCTGGCAGAGCCTTTTCCCACTCGTTAAAAATCTGGAATTAACCAGAATCATGGAATGGTCGGAAGGGACCTTAAACCCCATCCCACCCCTGGGACACCTTCCACCATTCCAGGCTGCTCCCAACCCCATCCAACCGAGCCTTGGACACTTCCAGCCGTGGCTGAACCCACTTTTAACCCAGCACAACCAAAGCCTTTGAGCCACTGGGCTTTGAAGTGAGATTTTTCTGCCTCACAAGTACCCAGAGGGGAAATGAAGGCCAGAAATAGCAGCAGGACCTGGCGTGCTGAGCCAGACCTGTCTGGCCACCGTCTGGCCAAAGCCCTGGGCTGGCCTCAGGTACCAGAGCTATTTGTGAGCTGCAGAAATTCGATATATTTAGAGCCCGGCCTATTTGAAGGCTGTGTGGGCGCACGCAGAGGAAGGAGGTGGACAGCAAATATTTTGTTCAGGATGTTTTGGGGCGTGCATTGAATCAAATCCCTCTGGTGCATTGATTTAAGGAATATATTAAGGTAGGAATCAGTCACTGCGGCCTTGCAATGGCTGGAAAAGCCAGGAAAGCAGCTGCAGGTGGGTCAGGGATGAGTTGGGGTGACACAGAGTGACTGCAGGCACTGCTGGAAAAGCAGGGATGGCATTCCCAGCTTGGGGAACACACAGGGAATTTGGATTTCAGAGCTCCTGACACCCAGCAAAGGCTCTGCGGCTCCATCACCCTCCAAGAAATCCTCTAAAATCTGCAGTGGAAGTGGAAAACAGCAAAAAAAGGAATTTTAACAAGGAAGGGATGGAATTCTGGTGTTGCCAGAAGGATTAACCCCTTCCTGCCTGTCTCCCTCCTCCTTATCACAACTCTCCACCATTCATCCTCCCCCAAAACACTTCAGGGTTTGGGTTGAAAAGGCCTTTAAAGATAATTTTTCTGTTCAAATATTGAACTTTCCCTAAGGACAGAGTGGGATGGCCTGGGTGAGAAGGTGCTGATTGGTCAGAGGTTGGGCTTAATGAGCTTGGAGGTCTTTTGCACAGATTTAATTTAATTAATTCTGTGTTCCTGACCTTGTTGTGTCCTGGCAATAAATTTTCCCAGCTTTCAGTGCCTGATCCAGAGGTCAAGCACTGCCCCTTCCCAGCAGGAAAAGGATGGAAGAGCTCAGGGATGGGAAGAGGTGTGACATAACCCTGAAAACACGAGCTGTGATGGGAAGGGATCTGTCTGAGCACATCCATATGGAATGGCTGAGCGATTTATGGCCATGGAAAATTTCATCCTATCCCACTTATCCGCAGCTTTTCCAAACTGGGAAGCGGAGCTGTGCCGGTGTCCAATGAAAACAAGCTCGGCTCGAGGGTTATCGAGTTGCTGCTGAAGGAGTGGGGGCTCCTTGTGGGGCAGAGCTGAGCCAGCCAGGCCAGATTTGGGCAAAACGTCACCGTACAGGGCCCTGTCACCGCTGGGTCACCGGTGGATTTCCACCCCCCGATTTTCCATGTTCCCAGCACTTCCCAGCCCCAGGGAATTTACACCAAAGGTGCTTTAAGATTTTCTAAATCATGAGGAAAGGCTGGGGGAATTGGGATTGTTTGGAAGCTTTGGGGTGGCCTCATTGTGGCTTTCCAGTGCCTGGAGGAGCTGCAGAAACATGGAGAGGGATTGGGACAAAGGATGGAGGGAGAGGACACAGGGAATGGCTTCCCACTGCCAGAGGGCAGGGATGGATGGGATTTTGGGAAGGAATTCCTGGCTGGGAGGGAGGGGAGGGGCTGGGATGGAATTCCCAGAGAAGCTGTGGCTGCCCCTGGATCCCTGGAAGTGCCCAAGGCCACCCTCAAGGTGAAGAAGCTTTTCCCAATATCCAACCAAACCTCCCCCGGCCCAGCTCCAGCTGTTCCCTTGGATCACAGGCACCGAAATCAGCCCTCACTCCTGTTAATCCATGGGCTGTGCACACAGTCAGATCCATTTGGGAATCACAACCAGGGTGGGAATAAAGAATCCAAGCTCGGTTTAGCACCTCCAGCCAGGCCTATTTTACTAAAGCCTGGTTTGAACAGCAGCTGAAGGACAAACTGACAAATCTCTTCCCCCAGGAATCCCGGTGGGATTGCCTGGTTTTGCTCTGTCAGTGCAAAAGCTGATGGAGAGTCCTGACCACAGCAGGGCTCAGAGGAAATTCCAGCCCCCTCACCCCTCATTCCAAAGAGAAAACATCACTGGGACGAGCTCTGGGCTCCAGGAGGAACCCAGGAGCTCACAAATGATGATGTTTCCCCTGTTGAATGCGAGGAATGACCTGCAGAATTCCCAGGCCTGCCAGAAGGGCAAAAACTTCCAAACTTGCCCTCACAGGAGGCTTTGGACCCCCCTGGTTCTGGTTTGTGACCCCCTGGTCACCCTGCTCCTCGTTTTCGGCTCCAGATGTGTCCCACTGGCTGCTGAGGAGATAAAGCAAAGATAAGAGAAGGAAAACCCAGAGGGGGAAGGAGCTGGAACATTTGACAGCCAGTTGTGACTGCAAGGAGCTGCCACGATGGCATCTTAAACATTCCAGCTCCTCACCTCCAGCCTTCATCCTGCTGCAAGGAAAGGGGCAGGGAAGGAGCCCTTCAGTTCCAGGGATTTCATTTTATAGAGAGAGAGGAAAAATCAGCTGGGATTTGCAGAATGGAGGCAGTGGTGTTGTGGAAGGTTCATGAAATTCAGGGAGAAACAGAATCCTGGAATGGTTTGGGTGGGAAAGGAGCTCAAAATCATCCAGTGCCACCCCTGCCATGGGCAGGGACAATTCCCAGGTTGCTCCAGCCTGCTTTTGGACACTTCCAAGGATCCAGGGGCTGCTTCTGTGGCATTCCATTCCAGCCTCACAGGGAAGGTTTTTCCCGTAGTTTTTAATCTGACCTGCTGTCTCTGTCGGGCAGGCAGGGGACGAGCAGGGCTGCAGCGGCTCTGCCCAGGGAATGCGGCGCTGCCGCCGCGCTCAGCGCAGCTCCTCGCACAGAGCTCCACTCGTCCCTTCCGTCCGCTGCTCCCGCTGAGGAACCCAGGCTTCTGCTCCAGGAGGCGCTTCAGTGTCGCGATTCAGTATCGCGATTCAGTATCACGATTATCATGATTCAGTATCACGATTCAGTATCGCGATTCCGTATCGTGATTCAGTATCACGATTATCATGATTCAGTATCACGATTCAGTATCGCAATTCAGTATCGCGATTCCGTATCGTGATTCAGTATCACGATTATCATGATTCAGTATCACGATTCAGTATCGCGATTCAGTATCGCGATTCAGTATCACGATTATCATGATTCAGTATCACGATTCAGTATCGCGATTCAGTATCGCGATTCAGTATCACGATTATCATGATTCAGTATCACGATTCAGTATCGCGATTCAGTATCGCGATTCAGTATCACGATTATCATGATTCAGTATCACGATTCAGTATCGCGATTCAGTATCGCGATTCAGTATCACGATTATCATGATTCAGTATCACGATTCAGTATCGCGATTCAGTATCGCGATTCAGTATCACGATTATCATGATTCAGTATCACGATTCAGTATCGCGATTCAGTATCGCGATTCAGTATCACGATTATCATGATTCAGTATCACGATTCAGTATCGCGATTCAGTATCGCGATTCAGTATCATGATTATCATGATTCAGTATCATGATTCAGTATCGCGATTCAGTATTGTGATTCATTATCACGATTATCATGATTGAGTATCATGATTCAGTATCGGGATTCAGTATCACGATTATCATGATTCACTATCACAATTCAGCATCGCGATTCAGTATCGCGATTCAGTATTGTGATTCAGTGTCATGATTGTCATGATTCAGTATCACGATTCAGTATTGCAGTTCAGTATTGCGATTCAGTATCACGATTATCATGATTCAGTATCGCGATTCAGTATCGCGGTTCAGTATCGCGGTTCAGTATTGTGATTTCAGTATTGTGATTATCATGATTCAGTATCACGATTCAGTATCGTGAATCAGTATCATGATTTCAGTATCATGATTCAGTATCGCAGTTCAATATCGTGGCTCAGTATTGCAATTCAGTATTGTGATTCAGTATTGTAATTCAGTATTGCGATTCAGTATCATCATTTCGGTATCGTGATTTCGGTACTGTGATTCAGTATCACGATTCAGTATCGTGAATCAGTATCATGATTTCAGTATCAATGGGAATAAATATGAGATAAATTGATAGTTCAGTATCGCGGTTCAGTATTGTGATTTCAGTATTGTGATTATCATGATTCAGTATCACGATTCAGTATCG
>VXAX01005706.1:57855-77795 GCA_013399835.1 Leptocoma aspasia
TGAAAATATCAAAATCTACTTATTTAAAATATTAATATATTAAAAATCAGGCCCCTCAGAACCAGAGTGGGAAGAGCCCCCCCAGACCCCAGATTTGGGATTTGAAGCCTGGGGATCTCCCTGGGAATTCTCCCTCCCGTTAAACCCCGTGGCCAGCCCGGTTTGTTTTCCAATCTCACTTGGAAATCTCCTGCTCTGCCCCCGGAGCCAAAATCCACAAGTTTGGGAGCACATTCCAGGTTTTCAATTTCCCTCGGGCCCCGCTCGCTCTTTTACGGGACATTTATAGGTGTGAGCGCTCAAAAATTGTTAAAAACCACCCAAAGCAGCACGCTCGGCCCTCCTGGGTGGAATTTTATCCCTGTGGGATCCAGCAGGAAAAATCCTCTGTAGGACAAGAGGCGGTCCCGAATCCCGATCAATCCCTCGGGGTGTCTGTTATTTCACAGATTTGTTGTTATTCCTGGATTATTGCAGAGTTTTCCTTCTCAAATTCGAATTTTCAGGATTTCAGGAATTCCCGGCTGTCACACAGAAACATTCTTTTTTCCAAGGGTTTGTCTGGCAGATATTTGGGATTCAAGTGGGATTTTCCACATTTCCACCAAGTGCAAGTTCAGAGGGCGAGGAAGGACGTGGAAAACACATCCCCAGGACAAGGGGGGTGGCTTTAAGGTGAAAGAGGGGAAATGCAGATGGGATTTTGGGAAGGAATTCCTCCCTGGGAGGGTGGGGAGGGGCTGGGATGGAATTCCCAGGGAGCTGTGGCTGCCCCTGGATCCCTGGAAGTGCCCAAGGCCCTGGAGCACCCTGGGACAGCGGGAGGTGTCCATGGCAGGTGGGGAATTGGATAATTTTAAGCTCCTTTCCAACCCAAACCATTCCACGGTTCCATTAGATAAGATTTGGGATGAGGCTGAACAGCTTTTCCCCACCAGGAGCAGCCTGAAGGCACCCAAAATGGTTATTCCCATATAATCCAAGAATTGCTATTCCCATATAATCCAATAACTGGTATTCCCATATAATCCAAGAATTGCTGTTCCCATATAATCCAATAACTGGTATTCCCATATAATCCAAGAATTGCTNGGCACCCAAAATGGTTATTCCCATATAATCCAAGAATTGCTATTCCCATATAATCCAATAACTGGTATTCCCATATAATCCAAGAATTGCTGTTCCCATATAATCCAATAACTGGTATTCCCATATAATCCAAGAATTGCTGTTCCCATATAATCCAATAGTTGCTATTCCCGTATTTATTTATAATATTTCATACAGAATAAAAACCGCTTTCACATAAAAAAGAACTGCTATTCCCATATAATCCAATAGTTGCTATTCCCATATAATCCAATAACTGCTATTCCAATGGGATGTGAGATGTTCAGGCCCCTTTGGAGTCACAGACTCCATGAGTCCCTGACACAGAACTTTTCCCTAAAATCCAACCTAAATCCCCCCGGCACCGCTCCAGCTTTGCCTGGGTCCCGTCCCTGCCACAGAACGATCGGAGCTGCCCCTGGGCAGCAGCAGATCCCAAAAATCTCCTCTCAGTCTCCTCTTTTCCAAGTGTCCTCGGCTGCTCCAGGCCCTTCCCCATTCCCGTGTCCATCCTTTGGATGATTTCCAGCCCTTTAACTCCTTTTTTACCTCACCAAGCACAGTACGAGAAAGGAACATTCAAAACCATCAATTAACCTGAAATCAGGGATTCCTGGGAGCTGGAAAGGCCCTCCCGAGCCCTGGGATCCCAATCCAAGTGTCCTCAGCTGCTCCAGGCCCTTCCCCATCCCTGTGTCCATCCTTTGGATGATTTCTGATAATTTCACACCTTTTTTACCTCACAGAGCACAGTGTGAGAGAGAAACAGCCCAACACCACCAATGAGACTGAAATCAGGGATTCCTGGGAGCTGGAGAGGTTCCCCAGGGCCCTGGGATCCCAACCCAAGTGCCCTCAGCTGCTCCAGGCCCTTCCCCATCCCTGTTTCCATCCTTTGGATGATTTCTGATAATTTCACAACTTTTTTAACCTCACGGATCCCGAACCCACCTGGCACAGCATGAAACACCCCAGACTCATCAATTAAACAGAAATTCGGGATTCTTGGGAGCTGGAGACACTCCCTCAATGTGCTGGGATCCCAATCCAAGTGTCCTCAGCTGCTCCAGGCCCTTCCCCATCCCTGTGTCCATCCTTTGGATGCTTTGCAACGCTTTTCCCTTGCGGATCCCCAACCCACCCGGCACAGCACAGAACACCCCACCAGCGCCAATTAAACCGCAATTAGGGATTATTGGGGAGCTGGAGACGTTCCCCACAGTGCTCCGAGGTGCCCTCACCTTCTCCCTTTCCGTACTTGGAGCTGGGCAGCCAGGACACGGCCTCCATGTAGCCCAGCTCGCGGCACACCACGTGGGCGGCGTGGATGGAGAAGTCGTCGTCGCACACGGTGCCCCACTCGCCGCCGTAGAACACCTCCACCCTGCCCTCGTTGTGCTTCCTCTTCTGCCCCGCCAGCCTCAGCTGGATTTTGGGGATGTTTGGGGCTCTCTGGGGGGGCTGGAACACCTGGGGGGCTGGCTCGGGGTAGCCGGGCAGGTACGGCCAGTGCTCGTACTGGGCACAGCTCAGCTGGGCCAGCAGCAGCAGCAGCAGGCAGGGCTTGGAGGGGAAATCTTGGGATCTGCCCATTTTCAGTGCTCGCTGTCCTCGGAGCCAGATCCAGATGCAGGCAGGGCTGTCCTGGAAGAAAATCGGATTTTAATTGAAGTTTGTAATGGTACAAAATTTGTGTCTCTTGGAAATTGAGATTACCTCTGACAGCACCTGTAAAAACCCAAGTTGGGTCAATTGTTTCTTGTGGGGTGGACAAACAGACTGAAACCTCCCCCATTTATAAGTTTAGATCAACTTGCCGCATAATTTCACCCCAAAAATACATTTTCCTCAGGTAAAATTCTCTAGGTCAGGAGTTGTAGCAAATGATTTTCCCATTTCTCCACAAATCCAGCAGGAAAACTTCATCCAAATCCTGCCAGGACAGAACTGAACCACTTCTTCTCCCCATCAAGAATCCAAACCCACCATGAACAGTGGAAAACCAGGAGGGTGAGGAAATCTCATGGCCAGCAGTGAGGGATTTATCCCAAAGTCTGGGCTCCCAGTGGGATAAAAGATTTATTTCTGTTCCTGCACGTCTGGTTCCATCTGTAGAAACTCGGAACATCACCAGACACTTGGCAGAAGCCTTGGATAACCTTGGAATAGTGGAAAATGTCTCCAGGTTTTGGTTGTTAAGTCTGGGTGGGGATTTATTGTCATCCAAGTGCTCCACAAGCACAATTTAAGGTAGGAACAGGCAACTTCTCCTGACTCATGAGAGGAATTTCATCCAGGAATTTAATCCTGTGAAATCCTGTTCTTTTCCTGCTTCCCACTCACATCCAGGCACATGGAGTGGTCAAGCAGGACACGTGGGGGTGAGGATTCCATAATTTCCGAGTGAAGCAATGCCAGAGCTCAGTGGGAAAAACCTCCCCAGACCTTGGGAGCTCCGTTATTTCCTGGCAGCCACCGGAGGGGAGGGAGAAAGGGGGAGGATTTGGCTCCAAAGATGATGTCTAGGAACTAAAATTCTCCAGAATTTCAGCTAAATCTGGTCTACACCTAAAAAAACTTCCCAGAAAAATCACATCCGCACATAAAGATACAAAATCCATGAACAGCCTTTAAAGCTGCTTGAGGAGGACATGGATCAGAATTGCAGTAATTTCCAGGGCTGTGCCTCAGTTTCCCTGTGGGTTACACAGGGATGTGGCTCAGGAAATTCCTGCTGGAATGCTCCAAGAGCTGGGAATGAAAAGTGTTTGCCTGAGGAAGGGAGGAATGAAACAGAAGCGTGGGGATGGAAAGCCCAGCACTGGAGGGGAAACAGGAAAAGTGAGAGGAAGTTTTACAGCAGATCTCATAAATCAGGATGGGGTGGGGATTTGAGGGGAAAAAAATCCTGGAAAACACACATTGGGTTTTGAGGAGCCAAGTTTTTTTGTAGGTCAGGAGGTGAGGCTGAGAGAGAGGAATAAAACCAGGTCCTGCCCCAGCTTGGAGGGGATGAGAGGAGGGAAATGCAGCTGCTGCTCCCTCCGGCAGCGAGGAGAGGGGATTTTCCAATGGGAATGCAGCTGGCAGGGCAGGGTCAGAGGGATCCAGGATCCTGAATCCAGGAGCTCCAGAGGGATCCAGGATCCCAAATCCAGGAGCTCCAGAGGGATCCAGGATCCTGAATCCAGGAGTTCCAGAGGGATCCAGGATCCTGAATCCAGGAGCTCCAGAAGGATCCAGGATCCCAAATCCAGGAGCTCCAGTGGGATCCAGAATCCCGAATCCAGGAGTTCCAGAGGGATCCAGGAGCTCCAGAGGGATCCAGGAACTCCAGAGGGATCCAGGATCCCGAATCCAGGAACTCCAGAGGGATCCAGGATCCCGAATCCAGGAGCTCCAGAGGGATCCAGGATCCCAAATCCAGGAGCTCCAGAGGGATCCAGGAACTCCAGAGGGATCCAGGATCCCAAATCCAGGAGCTCCAGAGGGATCCAGGATCCCAAATCCAGGAGCTCCAGAGGGATCCAGGAGCTCCAGAGGGATCCAGGATCCCAAATCCAGGAGCTCCAGTACCTGGACTGGTCCCACTCAACAGCCCTGACTCCGAGCCCAGCAGCAGCAGGCTCTGAGCAAAGCTCTCTGGTGTTTGAATGGATACGGGATGGGTTCAGCCCAGGGGACAAACAGGGCCAGGGAGATGCTCCTGATTAGAGAAAAAAATTCCAGGGATCCCCGTGGATCTCGGGAAGGACAGGTGGGAATTGTGAGTCCAAACACCAGAGGGGAGGAGTTTCACCTCAGCAGAGCCTCGAGCTCTGCAGGAAAGTCTGGGCTTCAGGTTTCATTTCTGAATATCTGGTTTGATCTGCTCCATCCCCAAACTGCTACCTACTCCCCAACCGAGGAAATTCCACCACCATGGGGGGCTCGCTGCAGAAGAAAACTGGGAAGAAGGAGCCCTAAATCCATGATTTTCAGGCTGTATCCAGGAAAAATTGGAAGCACTGCACTGTCACCTTTATGAGCTGATTGTGGAGATGATGAATTATTTTCCTGCTGCACTCCCAGATCTGTATTGATCTGCTCCATCCCCAAACATCTGTATTGATGTGCTCCATCCCTAAACAACATCTGTATTGATCAGCTCCATCCTCGATGGCTGCTGTTCCTCGCTGCTGCAGAAACACCATTTTGAAACCCTCAGCAAACCCTCCTCAAAAACGAAATTGGGCTGCAGAACCTCTCCCTAAAAATTCAGCTGAGGAGGCTGATTTAGCCCCAAACTCCCAGCTGGGTTTAGAAAAGATCATTATTTGGGTTTAGAAAGGGTCGTTAAAGCTTTCCCAGGGTTGTCCCACACACTGAGAATGCAGGGCTCTGCTTATAAATATTTGTGTTTATATTTTTGGGAGCATCTGGATGGTCTGGTCCTGCAGCCACGTGAGGGAAGTTTGGGAAGGAAAAGGCAAATAAAGAGTGGAGCAACCTCCCAGTCAAACCCTGCAGCTGTCAGAGATAAGGCAGCACTTCAGCATCTTGAACCGAATATGAACAAATTCCCCTCTGGGTCAGTTTTGTTTTATTTCTGAGCCTCCAGAAAGCTCAATGTCAACTAAACCCGAATATTTGAGAGGAGAAAAGGCTCAACAAAGAGCCCAGAACGTGCTCTGTGCCAAGGCAAACAGGAACCTGTGTCAGCCCTGCTTTGGGGGTCCCTCGGGACCAAGGAACAGCTCCAAGCTGTGAACTCCCCTTTCCAGCCCTTTCCCTGCTCAAACCCAACCTCTGCAGCCGTTTCACGGAGGCCTGGAGCCAAAAGACACAACAATTTGGGGGAACGGTCCGCAGGAGGGCTGGGGACGGTTCCCAGCTGAGCCGGGGCTGCCGGAGGTGTTAATGACCGAGCGCTGCCGGGTGCCGGAGCCTTTCCAGGAATCCCGGCGCTGGGAGCCCTCGGGAGCGGCTGGGAGGGAGGGGAAGGTCACGGCAGAGTTCCAGGTTGCTTTAATTGGGACCAGTATTAGCCTGGGAGACACTAATTGGGATTAGAGCAGATTCGCGAGGTGGAACTTTCACTCCTGGCAGAGCCTTGCTGAGCCGGGCTGCCCTGGAGCCCAAAATGGGTTTGCTTTTGTTCCCCAGGAATTTCGGGATTTGGGAATCATCGAGTGTCCTGAGCTGGAAGAGACCCACAAGGAGCATCCGAGTCCAAGCCCTGGCTCTGCAGAGGGAAAGGAGAAAACTCACAGAGCTGGGGAAATCCTGGTGAGAGAGGATAAAGCTCCCTGCACCACAAAGGGAATTCTGGCTGGGGAAAAGGAATTCTAACAAGATTGTAGGAACACATTCCCAACCCATCCCTAGGAAAAATGGCTCAGGGCACTCAGGTGGAGCAGCACTGTGTCCCATCTTTGCTGTGGGATCAGGAGGGGCTCCTCGAGAGGAAGGCACTGGAAAACCACTTGGAAATCCCATTCTATGTGCAAAAATCCTGGGGGAATTCTGCACAAGACTGGACAGCAGCAGGACCCTGAGCTCCCTCCAATCCCAAACACCAGGAGACAAAGCTCCCACAGGGTCTGCATCCCCCAGGATGAACCCTTCCACTCCCATAGCCCCTGTTCATTGGGGGGCTCAAGAAAATTCCCTCAGATTAAGTCAGGAAAAGCAGAATCCAGAGGGATTTGTCTGTAGCCATGATTTGGGATTCCCACAAAGAACAGCAGCCCAGGTCCAACAGGGAAACTTCAGGAACTCAGCAGAATCCAGGGAAAGCTCCCAAGGCTTCAGCACTGAAATGGGCTCTCAGCTTTCTGTCTATCCCGAGTGGACAGGAGGGAAAACAGGGAATTCTGGCATGGGAGAGCTCAGGCTGTGGTAGCACTATCCCTGGACACGTCCAAGGCCAGGCTGGATGGGGCTTGGAGCACGCTGGGATGGTGGAAGGAGATGGGATGTAAGGTCCCTTCCCACCCAAACCATTCCATGGCTCTGATCCACAGCACCCAGGTCCTTTTTCACTGGGATTCGAGGCCAGGACTGGTTTAGAGGATTGATAACAGAGAAAATTGCCCGGCAGTTCCTTCACTCCACAGCACAACAGCCACAGAAATCCTGGATTTATTCTTTCCTGAAATCTCCCTCCTCAGCTCCAAGACATTTCAGGGCTCTGATATCCAGGAAAACTTTCCCTGCCCTTCAGCTGCAGCAGGGATGGTTCAGCCACAGCCTCGCTCAAAAACACATTTAAAGGGCACGGGCAGCACCAGCTGCAGCCACACATCGTGGGGGCACCAGAAAACCACAATAACACAACTTAACATGGAAAATATTCCAGCAAAACCATGGCTCTGCCGCTGGCAGCAGCACTTGGACACGTTTTTCCCTCAAGTCTGGGGGAGCTGCACGTGCTGAGCTCCCTGAGAATAAATCCAGGCTTAAGTTTGCAGGAGGTTTGGTTTGGGCTGGATTTTCCCTTTCTTTTGGGCTCATTCCTCCCCTCACAGGCTCTAACAACCTCCAGATTTACTCCTGACGTCAGGACAATATTTTGGTCTCTCCATTCAAAGGAATCCAAGACAGAACATTAAAAGCCCATCGAGCAGAGCCAGTGGAGAAGGCAGGAAACGCTCCAGGTCTCCTGGCTCTCCGTGCCATATTCCAGGCTGGAAGCTGAGCTCCATCCCCGCAGGAATGTGTAATTTAAGGCTTTCAGGCATGATCCTGGTGGCTGCTGACTCAGCCCTTTCCAGGGCTCCTGTCCTGGGTCTTGAAGGGAACAGAGGCACGGAGTGGCAAGGAAAACACATGGAATTTTTATGGAATCATGGGATGGTTTGGGTTGGAAGGGATTTAAATCCCAGTCACTGCCACCCCTGCCATGGGCAGTGACACCTTCCACTGTCCCAGGGTGCTCCAAGCTGGCCTTGGACGCTTCCAGGGATGGAGCAGCCACGGCTTCTCTGGGAATTCCATCCCAGCCTTTCCCCACCCCCTCCCAGGGAGGAATTCCTTCCCAGTATCCCAACTATCCCTGCCCTCCGGCAGTTTAAAACCATTGCCCCTCATCCTGGCACTCTGCCCATTTAAAATCCTTCTCCCTCCTTTTCATGGATCTCCAAAGCTCCGAATCCTGAGCTTTTCCTTCTCCAGCAGTTTCCCAGGTGTAACAGAGCCTGCTCCTCTCCCGAGCCAAACCCCAGCCAAAATTCCCCTTTTCAATCCCGTCCAGTCACCCAAACAAGGGATGAGCCAGAGAAACCCCGGAACCGGGCACTTCCCTGCTCCCGTCCTCATCCACACAACAAAAGGAAAGGCTGGAATGCCGGAGGGGAAACCTTTGTGCCCGAGGATCCAGCAACGCTCCACATCCCTCGGGAGCAGGGACAATTATCCCGATTGTCCCTGCAGCTCCGAACCGTTGGTGTTCAGCCGCTTGGAACCGGGAATCCCGGGAATCCCGGGAATCCCTGCATTCCCAGTTCCACACTCCATCGCCCCAGGTGCGTTCCTCGGGGTGGGAACAGGATTTCCCTTGGAAAAGGAATCCCGGGAATCCCTGCATTCCCAGTTCCACACTCCATCGCCCCAGGTGCATTCCTCGGGGTGGGAACAGGCTTTCCCGGTGCCACGGGCCGGGAAAATCTACATCTCCAGCCTGTTCTCCACTGAGAACCTCTCCAGAATTGTTAACGGGAATAAAATCCCTGGGATGAGATTTTGGATACCTTCTCCCACCACTCCCGAGTCTCTGCCCTGCCACGGCAGGGGCTTTCCAAGGGTTAAATCCCCATGGATTAAATCCCTTCTCATTCCCACTCCTAAAAACCTGAGCCACAAAGGTCCCTGGAAGGATCAGAGGCACCAACCACAGGCAGAAAATCCCAACCTCCAGCAGAGATCCCGAGCCAAGGGAACAACATCAGACCAGAGATCTCCTGGTTGGAAAAGGAGCTCTGGAAAAGCCCCGAGAGCCATGGAATTATTCCATTTGGAAAAGACCATCAAGACCAGGCCACCACCTTGTTCACCACCAAACCATGTCCCCAGGGCCACAGCCGGGTGTCTTTGGAATTTCCAGGGATGCTGACTCCACTGCTGCCCATTCCAGGGCATTTGGGAATGTTTGCCAGCCGAGGAGGGGAAACTGCAGCGGGCAGAGAGCGAAGAGGGATGGAAAAATCCATGTGAAAATTCCGTGATCAAGGCCCTTTTCATCACTCTTTGATTAAATCTGAAAATCCTGGAATGGTTTGGATTGGAAGAGACCTTAAATTCATCCCATCCCACCCCTGCCATGGCAGGGACACCTCCCACTGTCCCAGCCTGGCCTTGGGCACTTCAGGGATCCAGGGACACCCACCGCTGCTCTGGGAATTCCACCCCAGCCCTTTACCACCCTCATACTGGGAATTCCTTCCATAAATCCAACCTTTCTTTCAGCTTGAACCCATTACTCCTTGTCCTGTCATTCCAGTTCCTGAGGAGGAATCCCTCTCAACTTCCTAGATTTTCCTTTCCCATCACACACTGGAAGTGCCATGATCTCTCCACACAATATCCAGGATCATTCCCATCTTTCCAGGGCCACCTCCCAGCACCCCAGGGCGCTCCAGCCTGGCCTTGGACACTCCCAGGGATCCAGGGGCAGCCACAGCTGCTCTGGAAATTCCATCCCAGCCCTTTACCACCCTCATATTGGGAATTCCTTCCATAAATCCAACCTAACTTTCCCCTCTTTCAGTTTGAACCATTACTCCAATTCCTGAGGACGAATCCCTCTCCACTTCCCAGATTTTCCCTTCCCACACTGGAAGTGCTGTGATCTCTCCACACAATACCCAGGATCATTCCCATCTTTCCAGGGCCACCTCCCAGCACCCCAGGCTGCTCCAGGGATCCAGGGGCAGCCACAGCTCCCTGGGAATTCCATCCCAGCCCCTCCCCACCCTCACAGAGAGGAATTCCTTCCTGAATTTCCCCCCTTTCAGTTCGAGCCCACCACTGCAGTTGGTGGTGAGCTGGGAATTTCTGGTTCCTATTTCCAGGCCCTTGGAGCAGCCAGGACTGGGCTGGCCTGGATCCTGGAGTGTCACAATCCACATCTCCACTCTGCTCCTTCTGCCACACCAGGCACAGGGACGAGAGCAGGACATCAGGGACTTCAGGGGAAACAGAGCTGGATTCCAGCTGTGCCACGGACATTCTTCCATCCCGTGTTTTATATAAAAGAATTTCAAAAGGGATTCTAAATTTTGGGTAATTTTTGCTGTGAAGTAACTTTTAGCACTTTCTGAAAACTTAACTCATAACATTAATGCTCCCAAAATACTTGTAAATATAAGGCCTAGTAACACAAATAGTAGCATCAACTGGACTGATCCAGCTGATGGTGTAAGAACCACACGGATTTACAAGATGTGTTTGGCAGCCTGGTGAACTTCCTTGAGAGGTGGCTACAGTGGGTGCTTGATCAAAAAGCCGTTATGGTACAAGCATCAGAGGAGTTCTGCAGGGATATCAGATGCTGATGATGCAGAGAGAATTAGCCCAGCGTAACCCATAGTGGCCACTCTCCTCATATCCTACGAGTCACTGACAGAGTGCCTGCAGGTGCCAGGCACCTAGGCAGGATTTCTGAAGGGCTGAGCAGCCCATGTTACCTCGATGGCTGAGACAAGGACAGGACAGAGGAAGGCAGGCGAGGTCACGCCACTTGTGTAGTGGAGGAGGATGCTCCACACATCCCTGTCACCCCAGGAGAGCTTTTTGTGCCTCCTGGGATGCACTGAGGGCTAAGACAGGAATTGAGGAGGTGTGGGAAGAGGCCACGGCCTGGATTTGGGAGCTGTTCAGCTGAGCCCCTTCAGGAAAGGTGCTGGCCGTGTTTCCAGGTGTTGCTCCCTGGAAAAATTCCCGTGTCCTTGCAAATTTTAGGGCATTAATCCTTATAAACATCAATATATCCTTGTAAATTGATCTTTATGGAATAGATATCTCTTTATAGCGATACATTTCTCCTGATAGAGATGAGGAAAATCTTTCCTGCTACATTCCCAGATTTCTAAACCAGGATCCCTGTAATGTTCTGAGATCTCCTGGTCTTTTGATCTTTATTTTTTTATCTCCACACAGCAACATCTACTTAAATTAAACACCAAAAATCCATCCGAAGGGGAAAATTAACCCCAGAGAAGGATTCTGTGTGTGCTGAAGGAGCAGGGCTCAGCCTGGCTCGGGGTTGAACATCCCAGATTTCCATGGAGAGGATTTCCAGGTGGATCTGAAATCCTCCAAGGAGGAGGGGATCATTCCTCACCCTCTGGGTGATGCTGACTTAATTAATGCTCCCTAATCCACCAGCGGGACAGCTGGGCTCCAAACCAGGCTGCTGTTATTCCTGGGAAATCCCCCTTGGAATAACAAACTTCCATCGGCATTGCCGTGGATTAGCAGTGGAACTTTTCCTCCTCCGGGGGCGTTTTTGCAGATGGGCTCGGGAAGCAAGGGACAGAAAGTGACAAAAAAAAACAACAACAAAAAAAACCACCTGGGTGAGCTGGGGATCATCCCAGTGCCGGGACTGGGAGCTCTGGTTTGAAACTGCACCAGGAATGCTCTGGAAGTGTTCGGGAGGGGAAGGAATAAAAGGGAAAATGAATGTAAACTAAGGAACAGAAAGGAAAGCAGAATGGAGCAAGGGGACAGTAAAGACAATGAATTTGGGAGTTAAATTATGGATGAAAAACCCAGAGCTCGTTCCTGGGAAAGCATTTTAGGGTCTCAACCTGTAAAAGGAGTGAACTTCCAGCAAAACACGGATTTTCCATTGAATCAGCCCGCTGAAGGCAGCAGCATTGTCCTGGGCTGCATCACCAAAACTCTGCAACCCTCAGGGCTTTTCCAAGTGCTGAAACTTCCCTGGAGTTTTTCCCTTAAAATTCTCATTTCTGCACCCGCAAAGCTCCTGCTGGCTTTGACTGGGGAGGAATTCTGACCCTCAGCACTGCCTGATTTAAGGATTAAATTTCCCATAACAACCCATTTTCGGGGATGTTTCCCAACATCCTCCTGCCCTTGGGACCAGGATTGTCCAAATTCCCTCCTGGAGCACCCAGCACTCGCTCCAAGGCGTGGTTTCTCCCTGAGCACTCCGATATTCCAGCAATTCACACTTTTATTTCATTTAATTTTATTTTAACTGCTCCCTACTCCTGTGGTTTCTCCCTGAGCACTCCGATATTCCAGCAATTCACGTTTTTATTTCATTTAATATTATTTTAACTGCTACCTACTCCCCAACCGAGGAAATTCCACCACCATGGGGGGCTCGCTGCAGAAGAAAACTGGGAAGAAGGAGCCCTAAATCCATGATTTTCAGGCTGTATCCAGGAAAAATTGGAAGCACTGCACTGTCACCTTTATGAGCTGATTGTGGAGATGATGAATTATTTTCCTGCTGCACTCCCAGATATCCAAACTTGGATCTTGTTCTCTAATATTCTAAATTATCTGGGCTTTCATCTTTTATCTACACAGGGCAACAGCTGTTTAATTAACAACAAAAACTCATTGGGAAGGAAATATTAATAACAATTATTGGTGAGCTCGGCCCGGGTCGGGTTGAACATCCCACGTTTCTCCGGGGCAGCTTTCCAGGTGGATATCCTGAAGTAATCCTAAAAATGACCAGGATAAAACAGCTTTCCAGGAGTTACTGGGAGGCTCAGAGAATCCCCAGCAGTGACAGCAGAAAAAAAATTCCTTAATTAAGGACATATTTTGCACATTCTGCCAAACATCTGCCCCTGAGTTTTCCCTCTGAAAAAACGGGAATTATCCAGAGAGGAGAACTCCAAGAGCCTCCCCGATTTACCCGGGTGACATTTACCCAACGCTGATGGCCCGAGCCAGGCTTTTCTGCTCAAAATTCGGATATTTTACCAATTTCCCAGCTCAGGCATTGCCCGAACTCGCGGGCAGTTTGCAACTCGTCTTTTATTCCAGTCGGGAATGGCTGGGAGCAAAAAAGGGATAAAATCTCCAGCTCGGCCGGGACTTCTTTAAAAAGTGACACTGAAAAATCTTCGGCATCGCAGCCCGGCCAGACCCAGCTCGGGGGACAAGAATTAGGAGAAACATAAATTTTTTTCCCCCCCAGTTTTTTATCACGATGGGAGAGGGAGAAAAAGACGTTCGGAGAGAAGAAGGGGAACGAAACTTTCAGCCCCGAAGAAAGAAAGGCTTAGAAATGTTGAAAGTAATGAATCAGCCGCGCTTTTTGTGGCGAGAAAAACCCCAAATCCGGCTCGCAATTAGCTTTACCTCAATTAGCGGCGGCTGTGCCGGGGGGGAGCTCAGCCTTCATCCAGCTCTTCCTCCCGGGCTGCGCGATCCTCCCGAAATGTGCGGCGAGGAGCTGCTGCTTCCTGCCAAATTTCACTGGATTTGCTCCGCAAACCCCTCCCAGGAGCCGTGAGATCAGCGCTCCTCCCGCGGGGGCAGAGCGGGCGGAGCGGCCGCGCTTCCCGAAAGGAAAAAGGCAGCAGGAACACGGATTTTTATTCCCAGAGAATAAACGCTGGGAGTTATCCCGGCCCCCGCGGTGAAACTTTAATATCGAAGGGCTCCGAGGTGATTCAATCCCTGCAATTCCAGCGGGTTTTGGCGCAGCATCCTGGAATCTCCCGGGATTCACCCGCCCTTAACCCTGGAGCATCCCGCTTCTCCAGGTGCTGCTCCATATTCCCTGGAATTCCCAGCGCTGGCATCTCCCGGATCCCCCCACCTTTCACCTTCCAGCATCCAGCTTTTCCAGCTGCTGGATAGTCCTTAAACTCGCTCCTGCAGCAGCTCAAAGCAAAGCAGGACATTATTATTATTATTATTATTATTATTATTATTATTATTATTATTATTATTATTATTATTATCCCAGCTTGTCCTGCAGTTACTCCCCACTCCTGGGAGGCCTAAAAACAATTCCTCACGGGAAAACAACAAATCCTGTCGTGGAGAATTCCCAGGTGGGAACAGTTCTTTTCCCAAAAATCAGAGCTGGATCAATCCCACATCATTCTGAACCTCTGACATCTCCTCAGCCTGGGGGGTTGTGGTTTTAAAATATCCTAAAAATTCTCTTTATTCCCTTTACTTCAAATATGAAATTAAGAGGAAACTGAGTGGGTTTTAAATCTCTGAAAAGAACCTGGAATTCTGTCTCCTGACCCAGTTTTGGGCAGCAGTGTCAGTGTTCCGCAAATTCCAAAATATTCCCCAATATTTTCTCCCCAGCTTTGGCCCTGGGTGTTTAAATCTCTCTTCTGTGGGTTTTTCAAACAAATCAGCAGGAGGTTGATGGACACAGAAAGGAAAGTATTCCCAAAGGTAACTTTTGAAGGAATATTCCCATTTATCTGGTGTATTCCTATTTTAGAGGATTTTCCAGCAAGCCCTTCCCAGCACAGGGCTGCTGTCCGTGGGTTTTCCTCTGGGATCCTCCTGCACAGCAATTCCAATTTAATTCTATTCATTAGGATTAAAAATTCCAGGTTTAATGCCCAGCTCTGGACACATTTCCATCAGTGCAGCACCACCCCCTACAAGAACATTCCCATCAGGAGACTTCTCCCTTTTCCCAGCTTTTCCATCCCTTCCCAAACAGGATTTATCCACGCCAGGTAATTCCTACTTCGGGGCCCAACTCCATCTTCTCAACCCCAGCCACTGGAAAAGCTGAGTTTGTTCCAATCCCAGCTGCTCTGGAAGCAATTCCCACGTTCTTTTATTGGGAAGGGAAATCGCACTGGATTGGGCACCAGCATTAAAGGAAATAAATGGGATATTGGGAAAAAATTCCTCCCTGTGAGGGTGGGGAGGGGCTGGGATGGAATTTCCAGAGGAGCTGTGGCTGCCCCTGGATCCCTGGGAGTGTCCAAGTCACTTCTGGAGATAAGGGATCCCTGGGATGTGGGATCTCTGGGATGTGGGATCTCTGGGATAAGGGATCTCTGGGATAAGGGATCTCTGGGATGAGGGATTCCTAGGATAAGGGAACTCTGGAATGTGGGATCTCTGGGATATGGAATCTTTGGGATTTATGATCTCTGGGATGTGGGATCTCTGGGAAAAGGGATTCCTAGGATAAGGGAACTCTGGGATGTGGGAACTCTGGGAGAAAGGATCTTGATTCCTGGGATAAGGAATCTCTGGGATCTCTGGGATGTGGGATCTCTGGGATATGGAATCTTTGGGATTTATGATCTCTGGGATGTGGGATCTTTGGAATGAGGGATCTCTGGGATGTGGGATCTTTGGAATGAGGGATCTCTGGGATTTGTGATCTCTGGGATGTGGGATCTTCGGAATGAGGGATCTCTGGGATATGGGATCTTTTCTTTGGGATTTTTGATCTCTGGGATGTGGGATCTCTGAGATCAACCTGGGATAGGGGAAGGGGGTGTGATGGGGTGAGCTCTCAGGTCCTTTCCCTGCACCAGGAATTCTCAGGGAAGGCGACAATCCCTGGGAATTGGATCCCGACCCTCAGCAGAGCCACCTCCCCCAGCCTGGGGACCTCGGGGGGGAAGAGGTGTCCCAGGAGAAGCTCCAGGGAGCAANTCTGGGATATGGAATCTTTGGGATTTATGATCTCTGGGATGTGGGATCTTTGGAATGAGGGATCTCTGGGATTTGTGATCTCTGGGATGTGGGATCTTAGGAATGAGGGATCTCTGGGATATGGGATCTTTTCTTTGGGATTTTTGATCTCTGGGATGTGGGATCTCTGAGATCAACCTGGGATAGGGGAAGGGGGTGTGATGGGGTGAGCTCTCAGGTCCTTTCCCTGCACCAGGAATTCTCAGGGAAGGCGACAATCCCTGGGAATTGGATCCCGACCCTCAGCAGAGCCACCTCCCCCAGCCTGGGGACCTCGGGGGGGAAGAGGTGTCCCAGGAGAAGCTCCAGGGAGCAATTCCAGGCTGGGATGAGGGAGCTGGGCTGGAGGAAGGAATGTGTCAGAGTCTGCCCGGCCCAGCACGGGTCGGCCGAGGACAAGGCAGCGTATCCATGAAAAATTCCAGCTGATGGAAGGGAGAGCTTGGAATGAAACATCCAGCAGGAATCCAGCAGAGCTCCTCCAGGCTCCGCGCTGGATTCAGGGAATTTGCTGCCCCCTTCGTCCGGCAGCTGGGTAAGAGCGAGGGAAAAGCACTCGGGGGAAAAGGGATTTGAAAACAGCTCGGAATCACACAGGGAATGCCACACAGGGAAAATGCTGCTCGAAGTGGATCTGGGAAACAAGGAAGGCATTCCCAGGTCCCTGAACCTGTTCCATAAGAGTGGATCCCGATTTGCAGCATCCAGTTACTTTGCACAGGGATTTTCACCCCAAACCCCTGTACAAATCCCAATTCTAGCTGAATCCCTTCCCTGGCCTCACTCCCAGCCCCCATTCCCGGTCCCGTCCCTCCCTCCGGGGTTTTTCCCTGCCCAGGACACACCTGGGCTGTGACCGAGGAGTCCCAGTCATGCTCCCTGCTCCCAAAAATGAGGCACGGGCCGTTGGGTGCTGTAATTTCCCTAATTTGCAGTTCTTTGGGAAAGGCTCATTGCCTCCCGATCCTGGTGTTTGCACCCTGCAGGCTCCGTGGGGCGACTCGACCTCTCCCATTCCGGGAGCAGCTCCCTAAAAGCTTTTCCCCGCAGAGATGATCCTGGAGATACCCAAAAACCTGCAGGAATTTTAGAGCCACGTGGCCATTTTCACACCCAAGGGATCCAGTGGGAAGTTCCTGCAATGGGTGATTGAAGAGCCAGATCCCAGTGGCTGAGAAACCCCAAAATTCTGAAGAAATGAATCAGTATTTCCCCCCTAAAAAGCTATTTCTGTGTTTAATCCCTGTGGGAATTTCTCCAGCTTAGAACCATGGAATGGTTTAGGTGGGAAAGGACATAAAATCATCTCATCCCACCCCTGCCATGGGCAGGGAAGCTTCCACTATATCCAGATTATTCCAACCTGGCCTGGGACTCATCCAGGGCTGGGGCAGCCCCCCATTATCCAAACCTCGGGAAAGTTTCATAGCCAAGGTGGGAAAAACCCGAATCCCAAAGAAATCCTCCCAGCAGGAACATTTCCCTGCAGGCACAGGGGATGGTTCCAGGCATTCCCAGAGAAAGCAAATCTTCCTTTATTTCCCTCCTTAACCTTTCAGGAAAAGGGTGGGGAGAGGCTGATCAGCGCTGGAGTCTCCCATGGAATGGGAGCTCCTGGATTTCCTGGGAGAAGGAAAATGCCAGCACGAGGCACTGCACGAGTGCTTCTCATTCCCTGTCTGGGATCCCTCAGGGATGAGCAGGGAGTGAAGGAATCGGGTGCTGGGAGGCGAATTCCCCCCAGGACGCTCCTGACAAAATGCAGGAGGCACAAAGGATCCGACCCACATCCATTCCCAGATTCCTGACGAATTCCCACTGTGCAGCTCCCCAGGAGAGGAGGATGGAACAGGGAAAATGAAGTTTTCCCCCAAAAAACCATGAAGAGAGTGAATTTCTAGGAAGCAAAAGAAGGAGAAATCCAGCTGGAGGCAGTGACAGCGCTGCGGGAACGCAGCACGAGCGCATCCCACAGAAAATCTGGGAACAAGGGCTGTGGAAAATCAGGGAATGAGGGCTGTGGAAAATCTGGGAATGAGGGCTGTGGAAAATCTGGGAATGAGGGCTGCGGAAAATCTGGGAATGAGGGCGGCGTTCTGCCTTTTCCTGCGGGATCAGAGGTCCCGGAGGATTCCCGTCCCTTCCCACTAGATGGCAAAAGTCCCTTCCTAAAGCGGAGCTCTGGAGGGGTGGGATCCAGGAGTGGGATCCAGGAGTGGGATGCAGGGATGGGATCCAGGGATAGGATCGAGGGATGGGATCCACAGATCAGATCCAGGGATGGGATCCAGGGATGGGATCCACAGATCAGATCCAGGGGTGGGATCCAGGGATGGGATCCACAGATCAGATCCCGGGATGGGATCCAGGGATGGGATCCAGGGGTGGGATCCAGGGGTGGGATCCAGGGATGGGATCCATGGATCAGATCCAGGGATGTCACCTCAGGAACCCTCCAATCCCGCAGGACTTGGGAAAGGCTCATCCAAGGAAAAGGGAGAAGAGGCAGGAACTGAACAGGATCGGGCTGGGAAAGGGGAAGGATGCTCAGGAACTCCCGGGAAATCCCAAATCCCTCCTCAGGCTTTAGGGAAAACCTGAGTGTGCTGATTCCCTGAGCCAGACAGGGAACGTGTCTGGACAGGGACAGAGCAGGGACAGGGCAGGGACAGGGACACAGGGACAGGACAGAGGGACAGGGAAGGGACACAGGGACAGGACAGAGGGACAGGGAAGGGACACAGGGACAGGGGGACAGGGAGGGGACTCAGGGAGGGACAAGGACACGGGGAAGGGACAGGGACACAGGGAGAAGACACAGGGACACAGGGAGAGGAGCCAGAGAAGGGACAGGGACGCAGGGATGGGACAGGGACCCCAGGAAGGGACAGGGACACGGGGAAGGGACAGGGACACAGGGAGAAGAGCCAGAGAAGGGACAGGGACACAGGGATGGGACAGGGACGCGGGGAAGGGACAGGGACACAGGGAGGGGACCCGGGGGGGGACCCCAGGAAGGGACAGGGACACGGCGAGCCCTCCAGGCTCACTGCGGCTCTCAGGAGCTTCACGCGTTATTTGGTCCCAACAATGGGGCCTGGGGAATAACAATGGAATTTGGGGAATAACAATGGGACTTCGGGAATAATAACGGGACTTGGGAACAACAATGGGGCTCGGGAGGGACTCGGTGCCCCCGCTCCGAGCGCTGCTGCTGGCTGTCCCCTTCCCCCAGCAGGGACACGGAGCTCAGCCTCCCTCTCCCGTCTGGGGCCGCTTTTAGGGCGTTTTCCACACGGAAAACCACAAGGAAAGGCAGCGGGATGGGTTTAAAGGGCCGGGAAGTTTTGGGATCGTTCCCTGCCCCGCTCCCCTCCCTGTCCCTAAAGCACCTGGGGAAAGGAGCAGGAAAATGAACTTTGTTAGGGCAGGAAGCACCAAACCCCATCGTGGATTGGGAATTCCAGCTGAGGATCCCAAAGGAATCACCCCCAGGGGTGGGAAGGAAAATTCCTTTGGGTTTTCTGCTTCCCGTGGAGATCCGTGGGAATCATTTGGGGTTAATGTTCCCTCAGGAGCACCGAGCTCTGGCTGAGCCCATCCTGCACATCCTTGGGATCTCTGGGATGTGGGATCCGTGGGATTTGGGATCTCTGGGATCTCTGGGATATGGCATCTCTGGAATGTGGGATCTCTGGGATCCCTGGGATTTGGGATCTCTGGGATCTGTGGGATCCGTGGGATGTGGGACCTCTGGAATTTGGGATCCATGGGATGAGGGATCTTTGGTGTTGCTATGAACATATTATAAGTTTCTCTGTGTGTAAGCCTTCTGATCATTTTCCCATGGGAGAACATCCTTTTGCTGTCTTTTACTCTGTATAAGCTTTCTGTAAACAAAATATCTGTGTCTGTTCTTCAAGGACATGGAATTGCTTGGCCTCCTCCTACCTATGAGGAGACTGAAGCTGAAATTACTTTATCTTTCTGATATTGTAAACGATTCGGACACATTCACTGGACGAAGCAGCAGCAGGAGCATGGAATGCTCTCTGCTGAGCAGATATAGAAAAATACTAGAATTATGGAGTCATTTTAATAAATCATTTTAGCCTTCTGAATTTATTGTCAAGAGTCCTTTCTTCAATGCATGGACCACGACGATA
>VXAX01005707.1:0-23020 GCA_013399835.1 Leptocoma aspasia
ATAATAAAATTATAATAGAATAATAATAAATTCCAAATGCAGATAAGGGCAGCATCCTTTGCCGATTATCCCAACAGGGCTACCAGCAATGAGGCACTCGTGTCTTTGCACAGCCACAGCAGGCTTTCTTTGCACTGCTGGTGATTCCTCAGCACGGGAGCGCAGAGGAAGGAGGAGGATAAGGAGGAGAAGGAGGAGGTGGGATGGCAGCCGGGGTGGATGACAGCGTGTCCCTCTGGGCTGCCCTGATGCGAGGGGGCAGCAGCTCCGTGGGTAAAACTCTGCCTTGGGCACAAGGCGGTGGCAGCCCAGGCTGCGTTTCAGCACAGGGTTTACTGCTGACATTTTAAAGACAGTTCTGGCTCCCTCTCGTGGAGCGTGAGCCACAGCCAGGGTTTTGCCATGCACTGGGTTAGGCACTTACGTATTCCCGGCCCTAAAGTTTATAGAACAATAAGACAAACTCTTTCATTGAACAGATTAAAAGGACCTCGCATTCTGATTTCTAAAAACAAAAACAGTTCCTTTATTTGCACTATCTTCCCGCACTACACCACCACACTCAGCAACATAATGCTCCAATTTTTCATGGGACTTCAGCAGGCTCCTTTCCTTCCTCAGCACTTCCCCGACTCTGCCTATCTGATACTCACCTTCCACCTCCAGCTCCTGCATGCACCACATCCGACGATGGAAGATGCTCTTGCCAGAGTTCTCTGTCAGCACGGAGCATCGCACAAAGGTCTACCTCCAGGATAAACAGAACCAATACTGAAGAGAATACTTATATTTCATTCTTGTGGTTGTTTTCTGAGATGTTCCAAATTTTTTTTTTACAGCATCTCTTTCATATGAGTGAAATAAAAAGTGACACTGCAAAGTGGTTAGAATAGCTAATGTCAGATATAGAGGTAATGAATATTTTCCCTTTCTTCCTTTGTGTTTCAATTCAGCTCTCCATAGATCCATAAAATATGAAGATGACATCATCTTACTAAATGCTCATGTTTATTTGATGGTCCTTCATGATCTGAAGTCCTTTATTTCCTTCGTTAAGCAGAAGAAAATGCAAAGTGAAACAAGAACCAGGGGGAGAAAAAGGCATTATTTAGACTTAAATCCTTACAAGAGGATCCCACACTGTGCTTGACTTCACTTTGACCTGAAGTTTTCTATGTGATTTTTATATGAGGTATAAATTGGTATGGCATATCAAAACAAGCAACATTTTTTAAGGCCAGAATTCCACCATGTGCCATGTTCATCATTGCACTCAAAGTACAGACCACAACAGAAGTCAATTTTTTGTACAAAAACTGTTTCCAAAAAAGCAAGTTGTACAACCTTGTAGATACAAAAAGCAAAGCGATGGCATTACAGGCATAACAGGATTGTTCTGCAGCACTTAAAATGCCACTCATTAGTCTTACTCTTCACTAATAAACTAAAGCAAGTTTTATATGATGTGTTTTATTTTTGTCTATAAGTGGTAATATATATTGCAACTTATAAGTTAAGAAAGAAAATCCAGGAGACTGTCAATAAGAGAGGTGTATGACTTTACACAGAAGCAGGCCCTAGAAGAGGGTTACTTGCATTTTACCTCTGCAGGCCTCCACTGAACCAGTGAAATGTTTCCAGCACAGTAAAATGTTGTTTTTCCCTCCATGACAGCAAAGATAAAAAAATACAACAGCTGCTTCCTGGGAAAGTGCAGCCAAAATAAGTAAAACAGGTGCTCCCGTGGACACTTCCTACACCTCCCACATGTATTCTAGTCTTGAAAATGTCTAGATAATCCCAATCCAATCCACAGCAGGCTACTTGATTATCCCAGGTTGAACTGTTTGGTTAGCCTAATCCTTCTTACTCATGACACCAATAAAGTAAATAATAATAACAAGGCTAAGTAGTGTTCCTTGAGAGAATGCAATAATTTTGATTTGAAACTTCTGCACTAGTGAAAAGCTGACAGAGACAACCAACATTTTTGGAAAATTCCTGTTCTTCATAAATTGAGGCTGTTATGCTGGTTGTATTTTTTCTGTTGCATTCATTATGTGTTTTATTTTCACTTTTAATTTTCAGAGAAACAACTGCCCCTTGCAAAGAATCTAGTTTGCAATAACTCAAATCTGTGAAAGCACAAATGATGCTCAGTCAATAAGAACTCATTAGTTTCAATAAGAACTCATTTCATTATGGTTCCTGTGACTGGTCTTTGCAATATTTTCTTTCAGCATTTTGAGGCAGCTCACAGTCAGCAAATTCACATCTACAAGGAACTTTCCCTCTTACTCAGATGAACTGGAAGAATTAAGTGGCAAACACTGATTCTGCCAGTATTGCTGGTTCTCAGCCAGCCAAAGCTCTCAGCAAAGATGACTTGCACAGAATTATATTTTTTTCTTGCAAAAATATTTTTAAAATATGATATGAGAGAATTAAAAAAAGAAAGCCAAAACAAAATGAAAACCCATGTCTGCCTCCTTATTCCACCCTTGAATAAAAACACAAATTATATAATGGAAATTGTTCCACGCATGACAAGAAATTTGCAAGAGGCTTACAGGAATGTCAAAAACAATGCATGTGTCTTGCTGAAACCTCCAAAACTCAGATAAAATCACAACTTCAGGCTTCTGACCATCATTACAGGCCAAGACAAAATTTTATTTGTCTGTAAGTAATCAAATTATATAACAATTGCTCATCACTAGGCAACCATTGATTTTAACATGAGTTATCAGTTCTTGGGGACAAAGCTAGACATAACCCAGAGTTCCTAGTTAATTATTTAAATAATCATTAAAATCAAATAAATTATATTTTTTCTCCTAGAAAACTATTCTTTTTAACTCTGAACTTCAAAGAATCAGCAAATACATTAGTGTGGCTTTGCTAAATCTGTTCTTGCTTTTAATTATGTAGCAGATATAAAATTGTATCAAAAAAACAAAAAGAAAAAAGGAAGCATGAGAGACAGAATTTAGTGTATTGAAAATATTTGCTATTTCTCAGGACTGAAAAGTACTATTGGACATTTTATTTTGTCTCCAATAACCTCCTAGCAACAGTATTTTCGTATTGTTACCACACCTTTTTTTTTAAATTATTATTATTATTATCTTTATTTATCTCTGCCACAACAAAGACTAAAGGCTAAAACACAGAAATATGTCTTTTTTCCTTTGGTTAGAAGCCATCTTCAAGGATCTAGCCTGAAGTTATTTGCAAACTAATTACACACATCAATCACCCATTAGTTTATCTAGCTCTTTCCCTTCGTACTCAGTCTCTAGATTTACCCATGAGTAAATCCCATTCTCCCTCTTTGGTAGGCAATAATCAGCCAGTTCACTTCCTTTTGCACCAAAGGACCTCTGCTCTCTTGATGTCAACTGTGTGCATCAGTTCTTGTCAACTTTTATTTTTCTTGAGTATGCTCGAGTCGTCTTCTTCCAGATCTGTATTTCAACAGCACCTTAACACTAATATTTCTTCTCTTCACAGGAAGTGTCTTCACTGATGATCTGCCAGTTCTCTCTGCCTAGAAATGAGAAAGTGATCTGGCATGATTGTTCCTTAAAATAAGCCCTTAAAATTCCTAAAAATACAAGCTGGCAAGGGAATGAAAACAAACAGTCCTTCTGCAAAACACTTCAGACATCTGTACCAGTGGAAGAAATGCAGGAATATCAATGGAAGCCCCTAAATGTAGGAAATACTAAGTGTGGCTGCCTTGGCCAGTTAGCATAGCTGAGAATGGATTGGGTAATTGATGTAGGCTGAACGTGTGGCAGAGCAAGCCTGTGGGGGAAAAATATCCTGTTACCTTGTGCCAGGAGAGCACACCCTGAGAGAAGACTTCCAATGGTCAGCTGTGCTGCTGGGAGAATCAGCTGTGCATACATAGGTACATCAAGTGTCAGAACCATTATATGCTAATTTAGCATTTCTGGGGAAAGAAGAAGAAAGAGGAAGAGGAGCAAGGGACACCAAGACAAAAAATATTACTTCAAAGGAACTGATTCTATTTGACTGGCAGAAAAGAAGTACACCTCCAAAAAATTTTTAAGCAATTGAATCATCTAAAAAAATAAAAAAATTAAACTTAAAAAGAGATCACTTGTGGGTCCTCAATTATCTGAATTATCTGAACTCAAGAAGAAAGTATACAACAGGAAATAAATGAGGGGCAAAAATCTTTTTGAAACATGAAGGACAGAATGAGGCTGTCCAAAATACAAAGGCAGATCCATCACGCAAAGATCATAAAGGACAGAAGAAAATATGCTGTCCACACATATTGTAATGGGAAAAGCACAGAAAGAGATGGCACAGAAAAGGTCAATGTTTATTCATTGCTTTACAGTCACACTCACAACTCTGTATTTTGGTTTGTACTGGCTCACTGCTACCAGGTGCAGATCTTTCACATCTTCCTATTGAAATGCTTATTTTCCTTCTCCTGCTCCCAGAAGTACCTTAGCTCATCCAGGTTTTTTGCAGCATTTATCCTCCAGCATGAACTATACCCCTCACAGTTCCATGGAACACTCTCATTATATAGGCAATACATGGGTTAGCAGGGGACACAAAACACACCCTTCCAAAATATATTTTCTATGTCTTTGATAGAGTTCTCAGTGACAAGTTTGTTTGAAATCTGAATTCTAGGTCATGCACCCAGATAGTTATACATTACCTTGGCTATATTTCTCTTACTGTCATAGAGCCTGTCATAAATAACAGCATCAAAAGCCCTAATAACACCAAGACAAATTAAATTTACGGCTTCCTCTCTGTTCAAATGACATGTTATCCGAACAAAGAAAGCAATAATATTGGCTCAACACAACTTGTTGATTATATTTCATCTCATTTTGATCTTTCAAGTACTTATATGTATTTAGAATGTTTATTCCAGAACTTATCTGGAAGTTTGAGATAGTTGACAGGTGTACAACCACCCACCTATCCCCACTTTTCCTCTTTCCCTTCTTCCTCTTCTCTGCCACATCTGTTTTCTCAGCAGTTTTCCTGTCTTTCAAGCCTTCAGAGAGTGCAAGCAGCTCTAATTTTCAAACAATTTCAAACAATTTTAATTTGGGGTTGCATAAAATGTTGGCTGATGCAGCATCCTGCCTCTTAATTGCTGCTGTAAATTCTCTTATTTGAGAATGACTACTATTGAGTAGCTTTCAATAGTATAAATTACAGACATGTCTCCCTACAAAGATGATTTATAAAAGTTTGCACTTCAAATAAAGTAAAAAAAGGAGTATGTTCAAGCAACCAGTAAAAATTCTGTTAATCTTTTACATAAGGATGTATCAGATAATCTATTAAAAGAGAGGAAAAAAAAAAAGACAACTGGAAACAAAGAGTGAAAAATATTACTATATTACAGTATTACATTTACACCAATAAGCATCATAATTTATTTCATGGCATATTTTTGTTTTCTCTCCTCATTTCTAAATCAAAGTTTTTGAATAGTCAAATACTTCTAATCACTACATTCTCAAAAGTAGAACACAGAGTAGTCTGAGAAAGGAGAGTGTGGGGCTTTTTTGGTGGTCCCCACACGGCTGGGAACATACTACCTGGGCCCTTTGGAGGCAGTTACCTCGTGAGTTCTTGGCAAGGATGAAGAACAAGCAAGACTCTGAGTTTCCTCTGTCTTTGGTCTATTGTTTATTCTTTTGTTATCAGAAGTCTAGTACACTAGACTTAGCACATCAGAAAGCAAGGCACAAAATGGAGCAAAATGGAGCCAAATGGAGCACAAACACCCAAACCCAAGGTCTTTTAAAGCTAATCAGTCCAATTACCTTCTAACATGTATCTTGTTTTTGCTTCTCTACCAATAACTTATATTAATCTACTCACGTAGCACCTATGCCACTGCTTTCTCTAACCAATGACTTTTTGCCACCAGTACTACAGAAAATGGAGTGGAAGAAGAACAAGAAGGAGAGGAGACAACACCCAAAATCCTCCATCCTGTCCCCTCTCATATTAAAATTCACTCTCATATTAAAATCCTAAAACCCTACATTCTTCACCCTGTGACAAACTATTGCTACTACTGCTGCTACTGCTACTTACATACACCTGTATGCTCCAACTCCCAAAGCCTTGGCAATTTTTTCCCTGGGACAGAGGTTAAAAGCAGTGTTCTGCTGAGAATCAGGGCTTTCTAAAACTGTCAGAAAAACATCCTCTGTGCCCTGGATTCCAACAGGAGAGTACTGGTGGAAATGGAAGACAAGAAAACAATTCATATCTCATAACAGATGTCTGGTCTTTGACATTTTAGATATTCTTCCTTCATGTTTGCTGATTCATTTCTTGACTCTCCCTTTCCTGGGAGTCTCAACTACTTAGTCACACCCTTTACTCATGTATCTTTTGAATAAAAACATATTTTTTACCTAGTGCTGACAGTTTGTCATCTTTCTTCCAAGAATTCATACTGACGGATGCTGATCTTGAGGTGTATCCAAGACTGAAAGAATCTGCTTTTGGTTTTCACTTAATTAGCTAAAATCTATTAAGAGCTGTGGTACATGAGATTGCACTGAAGTACTAAAATCCATTTTCATTTACAACTCTTCTCAGTGCAATTGTCTAATTTTTAAGCCTTTGTTTTAAGGAAGCTTGTCAGAGAGAGCCTTCCTTGTTCGAGAAGAACTTGAAGGATTACAGCTCAGGGTCGGAAGGACATAGGCCCATTTTCCCCCAGAGCAAGCATCCCTACCTGGAACCCTGTTTTGTAAAACTGGTGCAAAACACTTCTAGCTCCTTGTAACGGCAGTGTTTGACCTCCTCTCAGGACTAGACCTCCTGGGGTAATTTTCCTTCTTCCCCGTTCCTTGTTCTTTCTGCAGTGAAGGGTTCAGAAATGAAGGGCTAGCCTACAGAAATTCTGGGGTTATTCTGTCACCAATTTTCAAGCCTGAAAAGTTGTTTAAGAATTCCACCTCATTCACATGTGGATATACCCAAAATCATGACAGCAAAGACAAATGGAGTTTTTATTATATAATAAAATCCTCAATAATTAGGCTAGGGAAAATCTATTTAAAATATATCTCATATATTAGACCATCACAATGCCATCTCGTAACTGAAGAAGACAAAGTCTAACAAACACATAAAACCCCCCAAAAATCCTAAGAGTGGAGTGGATGTGCAAAGGAGCAAATAAAAATCATATAAAAGTAATGGTTTGTTTAGTCACTTTTTTTTTTTTTACTTGAGAGAGAAGGCCTGGGTGGCTATAATTTCGTTACAGGGAGCATTACCCTTATTTAATAATAGACTGGAAGTTCTCAAGTGCTTTTATGACGTGGTTGTATCACAGTGAATATACAAAACTCCCTGCTTCCATTTGCAGTCACACAAGACTCCTGTCTGCCCTGCAGACATCTGAATTCTGAAATCTTGAATTCTGAAATCTAGAATTCAGATTTCAAGATTCAAGAACTGGATGAGATACCATCCTGTAAGCACCAAGTGTCTGGAGCACTGCCTGCTCAACATGATCACCCAGCTGTCTGAAGGCCACCAACAAGTGTTCTGCAGATCAGAAATTCCAAAACCCTTCAATTAACAAATATTTAGAGCATCCATGTCTATAAAAATGTTTTCTTGCTACATTTTCCAAACCCACTGAATAATGTTCAGAGATATAAAGGCAGTGTCCCCAGAAAACACCATTCCAACATCTGTGCTTCTTTTAAGCTCTGCAAAACTCAGACATGGTGACTCATACAAACTCACACATGATCACAAATGTAATATATCATAATTTGTCAGGGTAATACAAATCTGAGGATAAAAATATGAGCACACTATAGTGTCGTTTACTTTTGACCTTTGCTATTTAAAAAAGGGCAAACAATTTTTGGTTCTTCTCTGTTAGGAAAAACCATCATGAAGAATGACAGAGCTGTGTTAGGACATTTCAGACATAACCCTAAGCCCTGCTCCTGCACAGAGTGGTGGTAGTACAGCACCACGTACTGAAAAAAAACCAAAACAGGGAGCGAACCACACTTGGCTTTCTCTAGCTTAGCCTATCAGATTGGCTGCAATCTGCAAAGTTTCATAATTCCCTCTCTCATTTTGGTTATCTGATTTACAACAAAGCACAAGTTTGTATTAAAGCCGCTCCTCCTGTCAAGGCATTGAGTTTCTTTCACCCATCTTGGAGGAACTGTGTATCTTCATGATAGCCAGCCTGCTATTCATATCAACCAATGAAACCAGCATTTTGAGATAACAAGATACAAATCCTTTGGCAGCAGTGCTTAAAAGATAGCATTAGGCTAAGAGGAGGGAGGCTGAAGTGATGATTTAGTGTGTAGGGAAGGACTTCTGACATAATATATTTGCTTATAAGCCAAGTATTAGCTGTCTCTAAATAAATTCTCTTCAGTAAAGTACTGACAAGAATTAAACATTTCCAAAATTGACTTAAGTTGATTCTAGTTCTAAGGTTTGGAAGTCTTGGTTTTAACAATCCTATCTATTCTCTTGAGCCTTTGAAATTTTTTTCTCTTGACCACAAAAATCTTTTATTTTTTGCACAAAAAAGGGTTGAAATGAGAGTTGTCCAATTCCTATATAATCCTTTCACTAAAAAGGAAAAGAAGATCTAATGGAAAAAAAGTAGAGATTATAAATGTTTTAAAGTTTGCAACTACATATGAAATGTTACAATCGTACATAGTACAATACAGTACTATGAAAGGGTGTTTTGCATACTGGTAATTGGTAATTTGTAATTGGTTAAAAATCAATTATTCAATAACTTGGATTACATTACACATAAAATGATCTATCAAATGAGAAAGTAAAACCTGTGCTTTTTCAAAGACACTGCTTTGGAAATATTCAAACAGTAAGTATTGGTTATGGTTTATGGTTATTGGTTATGGTTATAAAAGAGGCTTTACGGGTCTATGTCCAACAACCACTGCATTTAGTGTGACTTGGTGCTACAAGGAAGTAAATTATTTAATAAGTGAATCACTGAAGTTCATATAAGAAGAATTTACATCTTTCACTGCCAGCACTTTACACCTCACATATCAAATCATTATGCCACCACTTTTTAGAGAAGTAGCCTGTAGTATAGATTTATAGCCCAGAACTTTTACATTAATTAGGAAGACAATAGGTATTCCAGAAACCAATCCACTTCTGCACAGGTTATTTTTTTTTATTTTTTCCAACTCTATCTTTCCAAGAATGAAGAATATAGATCCAGAAAGAGATGTCTGTACAAATATGGCACATTAGGAAAGTTTGGTGCATTTGGAAGGAATCAGTAGAAGTTAAACTACTATGAAAAGTCACCTAATCCATTTTTGAAGCACACACAATTTCAGATAAATACACACAACAGGAGATCAGAGTGTTATAATCTGAAATTAACCAGCAGCTATAGGAATACTTACTAAAACTTCTGGAAGTACACAGCATATCTGACCTTATTAAACCGGCATCTGTTAAAGATGTGGCCTAACCCAGAGATGAGCTACAGTGAAAGTTTCATACCCACTGCAGTTCTGTACTGCAGGACAAACTTGATGTGTAAACCATCAGCCATTTAAGTTTCCAAATTGGCAAGGCTACAGCTCCAGTTATCAGATCACAGTATTTGATATAATCCCTCAAATGTGTTTTGTAGCTAACAAAAAGGTAAACGTGTCTATGCAGAATTTAACTTTGCAGGGTACCTTGACTGCCAAGTTTCAGCTGCACATTTTGGCCCAGATTTGTCTGGGCCAAACAATCTTAAACAAGGATTGCAGAGCATGTGTCTCCTAACCTCTGAGCTGTGCTTCTGTCACCTAAATCAGGAGGCAGAAAAAAAAAGATCTCAGAATGACTGTTGGGCCTTTGTGGTTTTGGAGATGAGACTTAATATATATTCTCATTTTTTGCAAGTTGCTGAATATAGGCAACCTTCTTTGTAAAAGACCTCCTCAGAATTCTCCAATATGATTTCAGACAAGATAAAAAAAAAAGGCATTTTTATTCAATACATCTTTTTTATTCTGAGCTCAATCAGTTTTTGTTCTACAAATGCATCTGAAATAACAAGGCATCTTGAGGTGTACATTTATTCACTTTAATTAAAAAATACCAGGTGCTTTATGACCATCAGTTTTATTCAATACCTAAGTGGCAGAATTCAGAAGTTTTTGGCTTTCTGAACTGTTCGACTTGAAGTTCCACCAGAGATAATAAACATGTTACAGAAATAATTCTTCTGGTTTCTAACCAGCCTTTGTATCCCATAATTATCTTCTTTTTCGTGAAAATGTAGAGCGTTACTGCTACCTAATGGGCCATTTTCTTCAGGGCAAGAGGCAAATGACCTATTAGATAAAAGACAGTTTTATCTGCATGCTTCTTTTTCCACATCAGAGAAACAATCAGGAGGACACTTAGCAGTAGGAGTTCCGAGTGTGCTGCCACCACGTTAATTTTTAATGACAGCACTGACTGACAGTGGCACTTGGATGAAGCAGCTAACTGCATAATAATCACTCTGTTGAATGCCACTGGGTTCAGTTAGCAGTACATTTACCAGTTTATCAGTTTATAAATCAAATAAACCATCTTTCAGCCTTGGCCCTTCTACTGATATTACTTTTTTGCATATCTTATTCAGAAGCTTGTACCTCTGAAATCAATCTGTATTCATGGGCAAATCTGAATTCATGGGCAATCTGTATTCAAGGGCAAAAAAACTGGTTGTCCCACAGCTGACACAGAAAGGGGAAAGCAAACAAAATCTTCATTGGTTATTGAAAAGGAGGATAGGGAATCAAATTACTTGTCGGTAAAGGACAAAACAAATAATAAATTACATAAGAAGCAGCATGCAAATTTCCACTATATGCAACACCTTTTATTTTGGCCCTAACTCTATTGAACAATGAAACACTTTCCATAAAGCTTTTGCCACTTATTTCCATGTTGCTCCCAAGCAGGTCCTTCTTTCCCACCCTTCTTTAAGCAAGGGAAGGCCACCCTTTAACACTGGCACATACAGGCAGACCCAGCCAGTGCTGACAGATACCTGCAAAAGCCAGAACAAATATTTGCTACAGCTGACAGATCATTTCAAGTTTTAACTGGAACATTAAAAATGTTTTGTGTGAGCTATGCCAATTTTCTCCCACTTGTAGGGAGCTAGAGTGAACAAGTTCCATCCTAGCAAGTATTTTTCTTCAGTGCTTTTCCTTCTTTCAGAAGTCAACCATCCTGTTTTTACTTAAATTTTCCTAAAATAATTTATCAATAGTATTGTCAGGCTGGAACAATTGTCTTTATTCAGCTTAAAGGTAAAGAGACATAATGAGAAAGCAGAAGTCAAGAAGATCTTGGATCAACAATTTTACATATAACTAATGCCCAAAAATTTTCGGGGGAGGAGGTGGCACGGGCTGGGGGTGTTCCATCTTAAAAACGCTGTTCTAGTCTACTTCCTCCTCTCAAAGTGGCCTTGGAAAAAAATATGTTCAACATTTTTGGTGAAGATACTAGTAAAGGATGACACTTGAGATATCCTGATCATAATAGAAGCTAAAGACATTTGACTTCAAGAAACATGCTTTATTCACTTTTATCACGCTTATGCAAATTTTTTAATCTCCTAATTCTTCAGCACTTATTACAAAGATATTGAAAGCCAAAACCTATATGTCAATCCCAGTTGTAACTTCCAAAAGTGTTATCAAATTGTAAGAAATGGACAATTAAATTTTTAAAAGCACAAGCACTGTGAAGAGCACCAACAGGCAGATCTCTCCTAGTACGTGAGGCAACATATTAGCAACTTCATTCTCTTGGGGCTAAACTATCCTGCATTCCTGATTGCACCTAAAGCTTTTTCAGACTGTTTAGCTTACAGCCTTGCTCCAGAAGTCACTGTGAGGCACGTAAACCTGTGCAGCAGCAACTGCACCTTCATACACGCTGCCAAACCCCTTCCAGCCTGCCCCGTTTTGGGCACATTTCTCACCTGACTCACTGTTTTGTTTAGCTGCTAACTCTGATTGCCATGCAGCACATGGCACTGTTTCACATGTAGCACAACCACAGCCTGTCTCACACCCAGAGCATCATGCAGAGAGCTGCCTGCTCGAAAGATGAAAGCCATTTCCAGACTACCCACTTCTTCCCCTTCTCCTCCTCCCATTTATTTGGTGTCCCTGTTCAGACAGGAACAGTCAATTGTGGAGATGTAATTTAACAAGGAAAAACCTATGTGGGATATGGCTGTGGCTGACACTGCACACTTATGCATGGTTTTGTCATTTCATTCTTAAACAACTTCTTTCCTTGTTTCCTTTGAGTGCAGTGATGCCAGCACTCTGTAAGAGGTCAAGGTGCTGAGCAGTGCCTCAGTCCCTGACAGGCAGACATGGCCCAGGCCAGCAGAGCTTCATCCCTTACCCCTGGGGTAGTCAGCACAGGAAAGTCATGAACCAAGCCCGACTCTATCACACCCAGCCATCAGCCCATCTCCTGCCATGATAACCAGACTCACATCTGTGTTTCAGGCTACCTCTGAAGAAGGAGTTTATCACCAGACTGATTTCATTCTGGCAGGCTCCCTATGGAGTGAGGAGAACTGATAAGGGAAAAAAAACGGCTAGCCCTTAAGCTTTTCCAAAGGGGATCTCATACATTTTAATATTTAATGCTGCACCAGAAAAATAAAGTACACTTTACCTGTTTGCTATTCTTTTAAACATTATTTTAAAAGAAATATGAATCTGCCTTACTTATAATCTTCAATTCGTGTCTGGGGTGAGGCAAGAAAACCAAAAAGTATTCTCTCAGAGTGCTTTTGGAGCAAAAAGCAAAATGCTGTAGCCTTCTACTCCCCTGTGCCCACAAATTGTGCAGAAAATCTGGGAAGGGGAGGTTGCCACAGCCCAGCTCCCTGTGAACATGGGACACTTTATCCTTCCCATGGAGCCAGTTCCCTTTCAGCCTCTCAGGCTGGCACACCAGGCCATCCATCCCTGGTGCACACCTTGGGCACAGGAATGAAAAGGGAGGGAAGGAATCCCTGAGTATTTGATAACTTTCTTACCAGCTGGTCTGGCACTGTCTTGCCTTTGGATACTCCTCCTGGTTCTACCTAAGCCGCTCACCCAAGCTGTGCTCCAGGGCTTAGTAGTGGTAACTTTAATCTTGACAATCCTGAGCACTTCTCTAAATTTCTGGACCTGGCATATTTTTGAAATATTTCTAGGAAAGGGCAAAGAATAGACTTAATTGTCACCAGAAGGATCTGGAGGTAGGTATCCCACTGAATCCAGACATCTAAGGGATGGATGCTGGCATCTCATTGAATTTTCTATGGATGTGCCTTGTGGAAAATGTCTTGATCACTTTCTGAAGCTCATGTTGGAAACACCTCCCCAGGCAAGGAGCAGAAGGATGCCCTCCTGTTCCCCCTCCCTAATGGGGCTGTCCTGTCTTGTTCTGATCACAGCAATTTCTGGTCAATGCCTGGGTAGATCTCCATCTGGGATGTAGACAAGCTTGAAAGGTCACTGTAGGATATAAGTTTTCTTGACAGGCTCTTAGGTAATTTGCCAAGCCAGAAGTTACTGACAATGAAGGGCTTCTTTACAGGTCAATGGCTAAAAAGATCTTTTGACAGAGTCAGGGAGAGGCAGTTTTCCAGGAGCTTAAGCTTCCAGCACCTGGTTAAAAGTTATTCCAGAATCATTCCTCAGGTGGCTTCTAGGTGACCAGAGGACACTTGTGATTTGACTTGTTACAGCCTTGTGCCACACACTGACTCCAAACAGTGTGAATAGGAAGGACAGAATAGGAAGAGACTGATAATCTTTGAAGGAGAAAAATGGAAAAGCTGGCAATTCCTAGCGTTTCCCATGCACTAAGCAACTCGTGATAAGCTGTATACACACTAATAGCCACATGCACTGAGAGCTCAGCCCAAGAGAAATCAGTCCTTGGGAGATGAAGTCTTACCATGCACCATTATATCCTCATGTTGTTCTTTATGCAATCCAGCATCAAAGGAACATACTTCTGGTATTCCAGTCCAAACCCTCATATAATGTTGCCTTTACAGTTTCAGATGCTCCACTGTATCAACTTAAACACTTCTTGTGAGACAAACTTGGCTTTTAAACAATCTTGTAACCCGTTCGGACAGCACTGGTTTGTTTCTGCTATTTTTCTCAGCTATGGTGAGGGAGCAGGAGTGGGGCTTCAGGGTCATTGGCTGCTGTGGGAGCAATGGAGTTCATGCAATATTTTGGGTTGAGAAGGGACCTTAAAGATCATCTTTTTCCAACCTCCCTCCTGTGGGCAGGGACACCTTCCACTACAGGAGGTTGGTCAATGCCTCAGCTGACCTGGCCTTGCTATCTCCATACTGAGACCCTGAGTGCAACTTCTTGTGGGTCCATTCTCTATTTACCATCTCCAAGTGCTAACAAGCCAAGGTGTCTTGGTTTACACAACAGTAAAGACTTCTTTTATTCCTTTACAAGAGTCATAAAATTTGGTACTTTCTTTGCATCTATCTCCTAGACTCACATAGAAACTCTTTTCCTAAAAGCACACACACCAAGGAAGTTCCCATTCTTCTACCTGCCAAACAGTAACAGTGAGCTCTGATTCCCACTGAAGAGAGGTTTACATGCCAGGGAAATGGAGGGGATAGCAATTTCAGCTTGGGTCCCAGGATCTGCAACTAGCAGAAGCAGTCCTTACATCTCCTTAACGCCTCAGTCCAAACCCATGGAAGCAAAGGTGATAGTACATTCACCAACTGGCACTGGGGAGGACTCTTGTCCAGGTTCACAAGCTGTGTTATGACCACCACTGGGTAAAGTATTTGAATTCAAAAAAGTCCCTTATAAACAGAGCAGGGCACAGGAATATTAAGCTGGGGCAGGATAAGTGCAAGAAAAATGTCCCATGGACTTGAGACTGGTATTTTTCCCAGGAGTGCCCCAAGTAAGGCTGCATTTGCTGTACCAAAAGTCCCTTAGGGGATCATAACACAAATGTGTGAACACTGTGGCAGTATGATGTTACAATATCTGCAAGGCTCTGCCTCCGTGGAAGATGTGGCAATTCTACCTCTTACAAAGCCCTCCTGACTTAGGGGCCCAGGTTGCCAGTGGTGGACTTCCCAAAGTCAATGCCAGTGGTAGCATTCCCAAAGAGACCCATAACCCCCTGCTGAAACCCCCACTCACCTCCTTAAATGTCCTGGTCATACAGTCTCACCTAAACACATCTTCAGCTGCCTTGCTCACAGCCCTGCCCTAATCTTAGCCATACACAGACAAAAGGCACTAAATTGTATCATCTGTGTCAGGAAAGATAATCCCTAACTCTGGGTGTGACACACAGAGAAAATGCCACAGCTTCTCAGTGCCCATATTAAAACACATCAAATAAAACACGCGGCAAAATGGAACTCTGTCTGTGAAATAACGTCTGGATTACTGGCCAGTTATTCTTCCTGCCAAAATTCTACAGCCCAGAATTCCAATGAATAAACCAGGGATAAGAACTAAGAGACATGTAGTATATTTCTTTAATATTTCTAGAGAGGAAGAGGTTAAAAACTGCAGAGTCAGGAAGCCTTTATTATTAATACACCAACCTTTATTAGCTGCATCTCCTATTGGTGTTGTTTCTTCATAATTACATGCCTTTTTGATACCTTGAAAGATACCCAAATCTTCAATGCAAGGTGGGACATTCAAGAATATGTTTCTGAAATCACAACAGCCTATTAAAGAGTGATTAATTAGACAGTAGTAATTGTGGATGCAAGGCATGGAGAGTCTCAACAGTCATGTTTAGCTTGAATCTTCATCATAATTCTGAAAAATTTCACTGTTGCATATTTTGGAAACAGTTTGTGAATGTAATTTAAAACAATTTTAAAAATCGACTACTGGCACTCACTCATTTCTTCCCTTCTGTTTTATAGCTCACACCATTATTTGATCCATTTTCTGTAGGTTAGAATAATTTCAGGTCTTTTTTTAGAGCTGGAGGTGTTATCTCTGCTGAGGGAGACAACACAAACCAAAGGCAATAAAAGGCTCAAACATCTCAGAACAAGCACACACATATCCATTCACTGTTTCAAATTCAGCCCTTTAAAATGGATACATAAAACAAAAAACACAGTACCTGCACACTGTTCTTACGAAATACTGTGGCTAGATCTCAATGTAATATATAAGCACACATTGTTAAAAAAAAGAAATTCAAGTCTCAGCATGGAGTGGTTTGATTTGCCAGGTGATGCTTATTGAGCAAACTGCACTAATTTTCTTCTTTCTTAACCACCCCCTCCCACTTTAACCACACACAGATCGTACACTCAAGGAAGAAAGGCACATTTGTAATGGTTTCCACTACTATTACAACATAATTTGTAATCTTCAAAGATAGAGATGTGTTTGGAATTATTTTAGGGCAACTCCAGAAAGCAGAAAAAACCATGTAAGAGATAATTCAAATCTTCAAAGGGCAAATTTCAAAGTTCAGGTTTCAAATCTGTAAATTAACCTATTGCTTAGAAATAAGGATCTAAGTTAGGTATGTTAAATTGGGGCTAAGCAGGCACAGGTTGTAGGATTAGGCCCACAAAATCCACAGTTACAATAAGAGACCTCTATTTAAAATGATTGTATTGTATTCAAACCATTTGTATAGATTTTTTAAAAAATAAATTATTTTTAAGATCAGAGTTTCTCTTCAGGATAGTTTATCATCATGCAATAAACACAGCTTCTTGATAGTAAAAGGTACATCTCATAAGGTTTTTTAAGTGGATGGATTTAAATCAAGTAAAAGCTGATCATGTAAAATCATACCAAGCCTGGGAAGGTATAATTAGCAAAATCAAAAAACCTTGAAGTTCACAAAATTCATCATACTTAAGTAAGTTTTCATACTGTGAGAAAGGAGTCAGCTTTATGTTATGTATGAAGGACACAGAATGACTCTTTCTAAAATAAACAATTAATCAGAGAAGGGATTTTACAAGAAAAACCAAAGAAAAACTAACAACCCCCCACCTCTTTCAGATGGAGAAAAAATGTATTTTAATTAATTTAGGAACAGACCTAAACCCTTAATTGGAACTGTAACTGACCACAGACATTTATTAATCCAAAGCAAGGATAAAATAACCTTTAGCACCCTGTATTATATTTCCAAGATTTAAGACGTGACACTCATTCCTCAGGTAGTCCTCTAGTTCTAAAATATTGTAGATATTTAATTTTACTCCCTGTCACAGTGGCTCCAATTAAGTTGCTGTCACTTTTCAGGGTGATTTTCTGGCTGTCTTTAAAACCAGGAGGAAGACTTCCAGTTCTCTTAAAAAAAAATTAAAAGCAAATAAAAAGGGGAAAAAAAAGAGGAAAATAAAATAAAAAAAAAAAAAAACAGAAGAAATTGAGTACTGTTCCAGGGACAGTTTGCCTGAAATCAACTCACTAACCACATTTTCTTAAAACAAATGGCAATGAAGGAGAGGAGAAAATTAAAAAGTTCGATAAATGCTTTTTTGTACTTGTATATATAACATTGTTAAAAAAAAGACCATTAAGACATATAGGTTCACTCAAATAATAAAAAATATTTTATTATAATTTTGGAAAATAAACTCTTCAAAGCACACCACCAAACCCAAAGGAAATTTCACGACCCTGAAATTCAATGAAATTGTCATAACTTTAACATGGGTTAATATCCGCAGTGATTATTGCTGATACAAGACCTCCCCTCCTCCCTAAAAAGGCACTTGTTAAAGTAGGAGAAGCAAAAGGATGTGCATTGACAGAAACCAACACCTAACCCCTTCTTTCTTCTGTGCCTCACTAAAAGCAGGAACAAGATTTTCATAATTTTTCCTGGCTGGAAAATTAATTTCTCCCACATTCAGCCTCACCTGAGGCACTGATGCAAACAAGAATCAGTTCAAAACCTCCGCGTGGCGAGGAGGAGAGTCCCGCTGGAGCCGATGCCAGCAGATGATGTGACCCAGGGCCACAGTCCCAGCTGGGTTCCGGGCACACCCCGGGCACCAGCGGACACAGAGCAGGAACAATCCTGGGGTTGGGTTNGTAATTAGATGTTGGGGTCTTTTTTTTTTGGTGGTTGTTGTTGAACTCTATACATTGTTGGGAACTTACTTTTTGGGTTCTTGAAGGAGGTTTTCTTTTATGAGTTTTTTGTTAGAGATGAAAGACATGTAGGATTCACTCTGTTTTTTGGTTTTTAGATTGTTGGTTTTTTTATTTTTTATTTTATGTTTAGTACGTTGTTTGCATGTTAGACTGAGTGTATGAGAAATAAGGCATAAAATGGACAAAAATGGTTTTGATATTTAAAACTAAAGTCTTTTTAAAGCTAATTAGCTTAATTACTTTCTAATACACAGACAAAAGGCACTAAATTGTATCATCAAATCTAATACGTATTTTGTTTTTATTTTACTACTAATAACTTTTACTAATTTACACACTTTAACACTTATGCAACTACTATTTCTAACTAATGACTATGTGCTACTAGTACTATAGAAAATGGAGTGGAAGAAGAACAAGAAGGGGAGGAGACAACACTTTAAATTTTCTATTTTGTTTTTTATTCATTTTTATGCCAAAATTTTAAAACTTTAAATACTTTACTTTGTGATAGACTACTATTACTATTGTTATATATTTAGTTTACACCTGTGTTTTTTAACTCATCTCAAAGCTTTAGCAATTTTTTTTTGGGGGATAAAGGTTAAAAATAGTGTTTTGCTGAGAGTAAGGGTTTCTAAAACATATAGAAAACTTTCTCTGTGCCCTGGATTCTGACACCTGGTGCCTGATGGAAGCTGGGCAGTCCCTGATTCAGAGCTCTGAGCAGCCAGGAGCCTGATTGCCACCATCTCCTCAACACTGGTACTGCTGCTCTTGGGAGACTTCCCCTTCCTAGTGGTGGTTCCAAAAAATACCCTTATTGGGCATATTGCTCTTGATAAAATCTTTATTGGCATCTTCTGGCACAGCAAGACAGGAAGAGAAAGTAATTACCACTTCTATACTGCAGCTTGATAACAAAACATTCCTGTGAGTTTCCCACACTTCCACAAATCTTATCTTAATAGTTTTCCAGAAATATTTTTTTCTTTAATTCTCGCCAAAGAAAAAGAGATCCATACATTACATTTGAATGAATGTAAGATATAATCCCACATTAAAACCTGTTTATCAGTCAGTTCATGTGGTTTTTTCAGTGCTCACCTCAGTGACAGGACATACGATTTGTACACAAAAAGTAGCAGCAATAATTAATAAAAAGTGGGTGTTCTAGTGCAATGATGATATTAGGTCCCTTGGTCTTGCCTAAATACAGCAGAAGATTAGAACTTCCCAGACCTGAGTATCAATGAGAGTTTTGGGTGAACAATAAACATAACTCTGAATCCTAGCTAAGCAGGGATTCTCTTGTGGGTTCAGATTTCTTTAGTGGAAGGAGTAGGGGCCAATATGCCTCTTTTTCTCCCCCCACCCCTGTTAGTTACAAAAAAATTAACTATCAGACATATTTATTCTTAAAAATTGAAGTATAACAGTGGTCACACTTTCCTGAGTTCCAACAGTTTGTGACAACTGGAGCACATACTTTTTATTCCAAAATGACATAAAAATACTTATAACTTTTTAACTGATGTTATTCAATAACACAATAATTCACTAATGGTACTGTAAGTTTGCAAGCAGCCTAAAGTCTAAAAAAAAAAAATTAAAAGTCATGATCAAAAGAGCTTTTCAAGTGACAAGCAATATCTGGAGAAAGACAGCAACAATCCCAGAAGTACTTAATCTTTGGAGAACTGAATCTTAACAAGACATTACGTGCTTTGCAATCATGTAGTTCTCATGTAGCAATATCAGTATTCTGATTGAGGTTCATATGTAATGCCTGCCTTTCTCAGAATAAATTTGACCATGTCAGGAGACAATTGGATCTCTAAATTTAAAATCTTTTAGAGAAACTGTCCTCAGGAAATGTACTGGACGTGAAATATGTTCATACACGAACAGTTAAAATTACTGGTGCCTTTCAGTTGTTAGATACACAATTTGCAGTACCCTTTTTTATGGCTTAAAAAGTTATTTTCAAAAATAGTGTGAAAGAGAAAACTACACACATTTGCAACAATGCCCTGCATTGGACTACATCTTTCTAGAGATTGCTTGTTTGGAATATTAGTCAAATTATCTACATAATAATGCTCATATATCTCCAATTAAAACAGTGAGCTCTATAAATTCTCAAGGTATGAAAGTGAAGTGGGACATCTAATATTTCCGAAATTCTACAGAAATATTTCAGTTTTATTCTACCTCCAAAGGTTCTACCCACAGCCCCAGACAAGCTGCAGCTTAATTCCACCCCAGAGGGAGAAGTCTCTATTACAGCTCGGCATCAACTGTGTTTTGCAAAGCAGGCAAAGTGATACCAGCCATTTAAACAAGGTAAGACTCAGCTGGGATAAACTTTTATATGTCAGGACTCTTTTCATGATCTCTTGATCAAAAAGGGTTGTTAAGATGATATTCACATAATCAATCTTAAATTCCTTCTTTTAATTTTTCAACTTGTTGGTGTTTGTTTTTCCTTTAAAAAAATATAGAATTCTTCTGAACACTTGAATTTTATCTTTTGGCAGGTAATCTTTGCAGAAAAATCCCCAAAATATTGCTAAATCACTAAAAGAAACACATTGAAAACAAAATGCATATAATAATTCAAGGTATTTTTAAAGCACGTAAAAGTTACAGACGAAGTTTGAATATTTAAGCACCTTCTACATACAAATACATCAAATAACATCTTTATTACAAGTTTATGCCATGGTACAGGGCTAGCTCATATAAGAGGGGTTGACTGGGATCTAAACACATGATATGGGGCAAAGTACTGATCACACCATCTATTTATCATTTTGACTGAAGAAAAAGTTTCCCATACATTCACCAGACTTCATCTTAAAAAAAAAAAAATCCTGCCACTACTGAAGAAAGAGCAAAACTCCTGTAAAAGACTTCCAGCATCATCTTTCTGTCACATTGCCATTAATGCATTAAGCTACTATACTGACTTCTTCCATCAATTATTTAAAGAAAAAATTAAATTGAAGCAATTATCAGTCTTCCTGAGGTTTCAGCCAGAAAACTAACATAAACAAAGCAGCTAAAAAAGTTTTTCCTTTATATTTTGCACCCTGACAATCTGCATAAACTATCTCATTTTGTGAACACAAATGTACTATCATAAGAAATTGGAAGAACTACTTGCCTAGAAGGAAAGTTGAACTTGGTGATACAGTTCTGTGTGACTGGAGCTTCACAGTGCAGCTTTTTCAAAACATTTGACTATTGAAAGTGCAAGTCTCTAAGTACCAGACTGTAGAACAGACAGTCACAAACTTGCTTGCATTACACCAGGTACCAATCTCCCCCCAAAAGAAGAGTCCTGTGGCATTTTCTGAGTCGCACATGCCAGCAAATTGAAACGCACAGAGATGTTTTCAGATAATATTTGACAGAAGAAAAAAAAGAAAACAATAAATGAAAACAAGCAAAAAAGTGACAACTTAAGACACAAAAAGAACTAGATAATTTAGCCATGAATGAGGCAAAATCCTTGTTCAAATTCAAGAACTGAACAATACATCACATCCAACCTGGCACTCATTTAAGGAACAAGCAAGTACAGGTGCTCATTGTGTGGAACTGTGTTGACACTGATCCCTATTCTTTGCCCAGATTGTAGTCATGGGTAATCATTGGTAAAATCAAGCAGCTCCAAGCTGAAGGGGTGGAAAACCACCTCCCTCTCGAATCTTGACAGAATACCTCTGAAGAATTGATTAAATTTTTTTCCAAAGAAAAATAAATGAGAAATGTATAGCCAATCTAAAGCAGAGTCTAATTAACAGACAATAAAGGGGACCAAAGACCTCCTCACACACGAAGGAAGCAGCATAATTTCAGTCCAAGAGAATGGGAGGAAACTATCCTGAGCGTTCCACATGTTTGCTCCTTAATATTCACACCTCAATATCTATCTCCCCTTACAGAAGCACTCTTGTGAGAAAAAAGAGGGGTTATGGAATCAGCTCTCGGTGCTCTTGCAGAGGAGGAAAAGTGATGTAGAACTCAAAACTCAGAAAGTTTCTGGGTGGAAGATGTGAAGGGGACACTACTATATTTCATACCCTGTTTTGTTCTGAGCCTTTTGAACTGCACATGAAAATTTTTGCATTTTGAATTTACCTAGAAAAACACACCCTTCTACAGGTTTACCTTGTAGAATTTGGGTGCCTCCCAGGCTGAAATACCTTCCTGAGCCATTCACCATTCTTTCTTAATCCTTTCCGATTTCTTAAAATTATTTTGCGGAGGAAGGGGGCGGGGGTGGTAGGGAGGGGAAAGCGTGTAGACGATGAACTCTGCAGAAACCATCTACCTTTCGCTTCTGAGCCCATGCCAACAGCCTGGGGTAACCCTTGACCGGAGACAGAGCCCTCCTGGCAGTCCCGCCTTCCACAACCCATCCAAGGGCAGCTGAGGCAGCGAAAGGGCATCGCATCAGCTTTCAAGCTAAGCCGCTCATCTCTGAAAAAGCGACTCCACAACAGGCAGTTTTTTGTTTTGTTTTGTTTNGCGAGGCGGCGCCGCCACCATGACCGCGGACCCGTCGGCGCAGCTCCCCGACAGCCTCCCCACGGACCATGTTCCATGGTAAGGAGCGCGCCCCGCACCGCACCGCTCCGCAGAAGGCGCCCCGCTTCACCTGCCCCCGGGCTGGCTGCGCTCCGCCGCGCTGCTCCGCGCCCGCGCCCGCTCCTCACCTGCTCCGCTGTCTCCGAGCCGTCGGCCCCGCCGCCTCGCCTGCTCTG